>PVKU01005549.1:52811-121216 GCA_004027475.1 Anoura caudifer | reverse complement strand
AACCCTCCAAAACTGAAAAGCAAAGAGAATAGAAGCACATAAATATAAATCAATCTGACCTTTGGTAAAGGAGCAAAGACAACACAATGGAGCAAAGATAAGCTTTTCAGAAAAATGATGCAAAAAAAAAAAGACACATACCTTACACCTTTCACAAAAATTGACTCAAAACTAATCATAGACCTAAATGTAAAATTCAAAACTAGAAAACTCCTGGAAGATAACACAGGAGAAAACCTAGATGAGCCTGGGTGTAATGATGACTTTTTAAACACCATACCAATGGCATGATTCATGAAAGATGTAATTAGTAAGCTGGATTTCATCAAGATTAAATACTGCTCTTTGAACGCCAATTTCAAGAGAATGAGAAGATAAGTGACAGATTAGGAAACAATATTGACAAAAGAAACATCTGCTAACAGACTGTTATCCAAAATATACAAAGAACTCAAAATTCAACAATAAGAAAACAAACAACCTGATTAAAAAATGGGCCAAAGACCTTACCAGACATTTCACTAAAGAAGATACACAGATGGTAAATAGGCACAAGAAAAGATGCTCCATATCATGTGTTATCAGAGAAATGCAAATTAAAATACTAAGGAAATATTACCACACACTTATCAGAATGGTAAAAAATATGGAATACTGACAACAACATCAAATGCTGGTGAGGTGGGCAGCAAAGGAAACTCTCATTCATTGCTGATGGGAATGCAAAACAGTACAGAGTCTGTACAAGACAGTCTGATGAGTTCTTACCAAACTAAAAATGCTCTTACCATGCAATCATGCTTCTTGGTGTTTACCCAAGGAACTGAAAAATCTATATCCACACAACAACCTGCACGCAGATGTTTAAATAGCTTCCTTTATAACTGCTAAAATGTGGAAGCAACAAATATGCCTTTCAGTAGGTGAACACCAAATGAACTGTGATACATTCATATAATGGAATATTTTTCAGCACCAAAAAAAAATGATTTATCAAGCCATGCAAAGACCTGGAAGAACTTTAAATGTGTGTTATTAGGTGGGAAGAGCCAAAATGAAAGGACCACATACTGTATGATTTCAACTACGATATTCTGGAAAAGGCAAAACTACGGAGACATTAAAAATCAGTGGTGCCCAGGGATTGGAGTTATGAGGAGGCATGAAAAGGCAGAGCAATGAGAGTTTTTAGGGTATTTAAAACACTTTATTTGATAATATAATGATGAATACATGTTATTTATACATTTGTCCAAACACACAGAATATACAAGGCCAAGAGTGAGGCCTATTATGGAATTTAGGTGACTCTGATTGTCCATACAGGTCCATCAATGATAACAAATGTATTGCTCTAGCAGGTGATGCTGATAATGGGAGAGGCATGTGTTGTGGTAGAGAGGTACGGAAAAGCTCCATACCTTTCTCTCAACTTGCAGTGAACGTTAAACTGCTCTAAAGAGACAAGTCTTTTCTTTAAAACATAAAGTTGTAGTTCACATCTTAAAGCCTTTATTTGTATTTATTGCTGTTCTTTTGTACTATGCTGTGACATGAAATCCCTATAAATTTCTGGTGTTCCTTTAGAGGAAATGATGATATCATTCTCTCATCAGTCATTTGATGTTCAGGTCATCCCGACAAGCCGGGGTATGTTCTCTCTGAAGCCAACTCCCAAAACCCTTGGGCAATAGATGAAATTGCAAGAAAGATGGAATGAAGACTTCTTAATTTAGGAATAGTGCTGCTATTGGACACCTGCTTTGATATGAGAGTTCAGTGTAGCAGTGAAAAAAGGAAGGTCATCTTAGCAGTATAAGAATAAAAGAAAGTTGAATTAGAACTATCAATGAAAATATGGCTTTTGTATTTTAAAAAAGGTTGCTTTCTCACAAGACAAAAAAGAAACAAGTAGCTTTTGTGACATCCTGTTCTATCTCAAATGCTCATATAAAGTAACACATCTGGTACTTGCTCAGTAGCACCCAGATTCAATCCCATAACTACAGTAAAGCAGGCCAAACATTCTTGGAGACCAAATGATTCGATCATTGTAGGCAAGACAATTCAAAATGAACCTGAGATACCTGTTGTCAAAGCAAGTACAAGTTCAGTATAATATAGAGGTAGCTTTAAAAGTGATAAAGAGCTGTCTGAAAAAAGTTACTAATGGCCAAATTATATCCATAATCTCTTCAAAAAAAAGTCCCTCTTTACTCTGGACTCCATATAACTGTAGGATAATATGCTAAAGAATCTTAGAAGCTCTGTTGTTTAATTAAAAGGTTCTGTGAAGCATGGTCTTAAGATACTTAAACGTCATGGTGTCTGGCTGAAAGTTTCTGATGTTGCTCTATCTTAAATCACTCTAAGGTCTTAGAAATGGTTCTTATCATTTCACTTTGGATTTGATCTTTGTGTTTCCTTTACCTTGCGAAGTCTTTACTGTCTGAAAAAAACAAATCCTTTTTACTTTTTATATTTTCTTCTAGATTCTATTTTAAAACTGAACAATTACATCTTTAATGCATCTCCCTCCCTTCTCATTATGATTATTGCTCTCTATAAAAAGCTAGGTGGCACCTGTGGACTATGACTGGAAATATCCTTAGCTATATCTTAAAGTTTAATTGGAGCATTTTCTTCTTTTTTCTATGCTAATATCGGCAATGGTTTTGTTAACTTTCTCTCATTATATGACTAGGGTCTCCTTTTCTCCAGCATTCAGAAACATCTTCCTCACTTTCCTTTAGCCTTCTCTGACAGCCTCCTTAAGTCCCTTTGGCTTCCATTAACACCCTCCTCCTGTCCCTTACAACCTCCTCCATGCCCTACTGACATCTACTGACGACTTCATCCAAAATCTTTTGCCACTACTTTTGGTGTTTTGTTTCAACAAAGCCCCACTTCCAAATCCAAAATTTCTGTTTCAGTTAGTATTGCTGCAAATAAAAGCTCCAAACATTTTAAACAGCAAAAATCAATCTATCATCTACTCTGGTTTCTATGGGTCAAGAATTTGGAAGAGGCTCGACTGGGTAGTTATGACTTGGGTTCTTTCACATGGTCAAAATTAAGACCTTGTACAGTTGGAACACTGCAAGCTGGAACATTCAGGAACTAACCAAACATTTTTTCTTCATGTTGTCTGAGGGTTTATCCATGCCATCTCTGCTTACCAACTAGTTTTGGCTTCACAGCATAACATCCTCGGGGCAATTGAGACTATTTATATGGCACCTTGAAGGTCCAAAAGTAATGTTCCAATGAGCAATATGGAAACTTACATTGTGTTTTATGATGTAGCCTTAGAAATCATGTATTGTCACTCTTACAGCATTTCTTCTGTTGCAAGCAAATGATAAACACATTCATATCCCAGAGGAGGGAACTTAGACTCTAGTTCTAGTGAAGAGGGTCTATAAAACTATGTGGGGAAGAGATACTCTTGCAATCGTCTTTGGAAAATGGAACCTGAGGTATGGCCTGACTATGGAGAGCTTCATTTGCAAGGCCCACGAGTTTGACAACTTTTCTAGACAGGCTAGTTCTAACTTTCAATGTTAAGATCAGTAGAAAGGTATATTACAAGTAATTTACTCAAATGGTGGTTGAAACTATAAAAACTGAGATTAAAGTACTTAAAAATGAAATAGAACTCATACAAGTTTATCACTGTTATCACACTCATTCACTTAGATATGTAAAAGAGAACAGGGAGAAATTACAGTTACCTACTATGCAGTTTTACATATTATGAAGCTGGTTTTATGTATGCCAGAGGCTGATATAATTATGTTTAGGATGTGGATATTGCCCCTCACAGGTTTCATCATGAAAACATATTGAAAACTGTTGTTGTGGCCAATGAGAAGCCATTGAAAACCTGAATGTCAATATCAAGCCATTTTCCAAATTTGATGTGAATTCTTTGAGGCTAAATTCAATTTTATTCATTTTTTTGCTACTATTGCTAGAATTTCTTTCAACTAGAGAAGTTATTCCAAACCTTTTCTACTTTCCTCAAACCCTTAACATCACTGTTAGCCACTTCATTTTTCAACAGATGTTTTCAATTTATTCAAGTTAACAGTATCACCAGTAACCAGTAAACCAAGCTAGACACTTCACAGTTTCCCTCAACTTCTCCCACTCCTCAACGTCTAACTGTCTGTTCTTAACTCTTACATACTCTATATCTAAAACACTTCTTTGATCCTCATAGCTTGAATTTATCCCTTCATCAACCTTCACCTGAATTAATTCAATGGATATTCAACTTGTCCTCTTAAGTCAAGTATCTGTTAGTCAATTGTTTTTGCTTCTTTGAAATCAATTCACATTGTTTTCTTGAATGTTTTCCAATCATTCAGTGGATAAAAAAGACCTTCCTTTACATGACACCAATAAACTATAAAAGTCATTCACTTCTTAGACTTACCAACCAATGAAATTCAGCAGTCCAACTGTTGGGTAGAAATTAGTGCAGATTCTATCCTAAGGTTCAAAGAGAGCGTGTTTGCTGTGGGGGAAAGGAATAGGAGTTGAAGTCATCACATTATATTTAGATACAAAATATGCATCTTAATTATGTATGGAAATCACAGAGGAAATAAATATAAGATAGTTTACGAGATTAGTGATAATTTTAAAATCTCCCCCACTAGCAGTCATCTTTACCGGTCTTCTTTAAATATCTATTTTAAAATTTTTGTTCAAATGTCTAGTGACTCATTTTCTCATTTCTAATATCCCATCATAATCTTCACTAATATTTGTGTTTATATGTTGAAAAATTATCTTTGTCTGGTAATATTTAATAACTAAAATTAAAAATATCATCACAACATTAAGCCCTTAAAATCAAAATAATTAGAGCCCTCCCCAGCTAATTATTTTCCTTGAGACAGAAAGAATCCCATGCTCTTATTATAAAGGACTTTTCACCATTTCCTACACAGAACACTGCATAGAAATTTTTCATCTCTCTATATTTGCCTATACTATCCTCTTCTTAGAACACACTTTTTCCCCAGCTGTGGCTGACACATCCTCATACCTACAAGAGCTAGCTATAATATAGAGTCTTTGCTGATAAGCCAAACATAATTAATTTTATCTTTCTGGGCAACCAGGATGTTTTAGCTATTCTACTAGCATGACATTTAGACAGAGAACACAGGGAACATTAAACACAATGTTCAGGGACTGTCCTTGGGATATTTCTAATCTAAACTAAAAGCCTCCTAGGTCAGGGGAATCAATTAGTACTGAGGATTAGTGAAAATAAACCTCATGGATGTATTCTCCAGGACCAATGGGTAGGTTAGGGGCAGTGACCATTCAAACAAGGCAGTGTTGAGATCCCTTGTCAAGACATTGATAGAGAAACAAAAATGGTTTCTGAGACTCAAAATGGCACAGGGGTGAATACATTGTCTCATCTAGGATAAAGCACATCATCTTTGAAATGAAACTAAAAAAGAGAAACAAAATACATGTACAACAAAATATATATCATACACAAAATATATAAACACATAAGATGTAACGTTACATATATAATAAATAATTCCTAGTACATCATTAAATTATATTTACATATAGTTATATGTAATATATAATATAAACATCTTTAAATTATTCTTCAATAAACCACAGTTTATTATTGAAATCATTGAAGCTCAAAGAGAGTGAGCAACATGACCAACATCAAATGTTTAATAATTGGTAGACCCAACACTGAAATCAAACTTTATGACACCCATTTTTTTAAATTTTCTTATTTTATTTTTTGATATTTTAGAGAGAGGGCAGGGGAACAAGAAAGAGAGTGAGGGAAACATCAATGCAAGAAACATCAATTGATTGCCTTCTGTACACGCCACCAGAACCTGCAACCCAGGCATGTGCCTTGTTGGGAATCAAACTTGCGACCTTTCAGGTGGCAGGACAACATGCAACCAACTAAACCACACTAGCCAGGGCCTGACACCAAATGTTTAATGTTCCTCTCATCACACTACACTTTTGCCAATGTGAATTAGGCAATAAAAACTGACAGATGTGGATACGTTTTCAAGGCTAGTCCAAGTTGAGAGAGAGAGTTGCAGCAATTCAGTGCAAAGTAAGAAACAGCATGAGCATTACATGACAACATGATTAAAGTACATGGCTGATCCCTGATGTGTTGAGATAATTGGTTTCCCGAGCTCTTTACCTAAACCAAGCAAAATTACCAGTGACTAAATGGTAAGAGATAGATGCTTGTTAGAAAGAGAAGTCACTGAAGTAAACAGCTTACCCTGCATGGAGGTTACCTCTGATATTCAGCACACTAGAGTTTTGAAGTAAAACATGATTCAGCTTCATATCTATACTACAAACTTGAACAAAAGATTTGGAAGACAGCTACTGTCAAGGAGAAAAAGATATGCTTTTTTTCCTGCTTCCAAAAGAAAACATCAGATGTTATTACAGCAAATAAATAAATAAAATGTAAATCTGTACAAAAGTTGAAGTTCTTCTGCAAGACATGATAGATTTTGATCCTATTCTAGTTAGCATGGTTCTGCATCTATGCACAACTCAACAGAGCAGACAAGATAACAAGTGGCTCAGGATGATTTTTTAGACATAAATAATTCTGACCTTTTGGGGTTTAACCTAATCTTTAAGGTACGATAATCATGATTAAACTGTCAACACATTGTATAGCTCATTTGTGAATTACTATAATAAAAATAAGAGAGTGAAGACAAGGAAAAGAAAACATACCTACAATCTAGGAAGCATTAATGGTGCAGAGTTAAATACAATGAAATACATAAAATAGTGAAAAATCAAAAGAAGAATTTTTGTGACTGCAAAATCTACTATGGCATTTACACTATAGAAATAGAAATATCATGTAAGTTGGTGGACACTAATTCAGGTATTCCAAAACAAAAAGCCAGATTCCCACTTGACAATGGCTAGAAAAAAACTAAAAACAAAGAATTCTCATATTTACTTTCCTAAACTTTTCTATGAGAAAGATGGCATTATTCTATTCATTTGTATAGCATTTCTACATATTTTAACCTACAAGTAATAATTTTAACCTATAAAAAAATAATATAAGGTATATGCCTCCCATCCAACAAACACAGTGCTTGACTTCTGGAAGTCAGATAATAACTCTGCTGAAGAAGACTGTGTGAGAGAACAGCAGGGTAGGCAATTTACACACAGAGAGAATCTAGCCTTGCTCCAGGCAGACAATAGGGTGAGCCTCTACTTCATCTTCAAATGAGTGCCATGATAAATCATAGCTCAGGAACAGAATCTTCCTGCTCTCTAGTAGGCTGGTAAGAACTAGTCGCACTCAGTTTTATAAAGAGGAGACAAAGCTTGTAATAAAGAATAAGCCTGAGCTCATAAATTTACACATTTTAATATTTTACAAGTCACTAAGGTTACAGCTAAATGGAACCATTTGTCCTTTTACACCATTTCTTGCTTCTCAGCATACTCCATTCGTTTCAGTGGTCAGAAAATGACTGTTGAAAATGGCATAAAACATTGAAGAAGCAACTTAACTACTATGCAGTTATTTTGTTAGAGTGTATGGCCACTGCAAGAGATGGACATAATTTTCATAGCCATTGCCCTGGCAGAGGGGGTTAACAACTACACTAAGATCCAAGAAGTTGGCTAATTAAGCTGATATCTAATAAGTCAGCCTCCATAAAACCAAGGCATCCTATTGTCGTAACAAAATGTTCCCCACATACGTACTTTCTTCAACACTTGTTTTTCTTGAAGTCTGTCCTTCTCTTAAATATGTCTTTGATGACTATTACCACAACTTTGGAGCATCATGGGGCAAGGCAGAATGGTGCAGTGGTTGGTTAAGCAAGTGAGCTCTGAGGCCAGAACGGCTTGGTCCAAATCAGGGCTCAAGCATTCTGCTTCAGAGTTACAATATTGCCCTATCCCTCTAACTCTCTATTTCTTTATTGCTTTGGGTTTTTCTTTTTTCTTTTGTTTTGTTTTAAAGTCTAAAACAGAGATAATAATATTGGTTTCTAACGGTTGGTTTAACAATGAATTTTTAAGGATCTATGTGAAATACTTAGCATCTTATCTGAAATAATTATTTAGTAAACATTATTTTTATTACTCTCATTCACAAAAAGACTCCAGTTCTGGAAATATATTTGACCTAAAATCCATCACCATTACCACGTATTAACTGAACGTTTGCCATACGTTAAGCCCTCTATTGGACTCAAGGCCTTCTCAGGCACTTCTACATAGAATAACGTAAAAACTTATCTTAGATATATTTGGAGTCTAGCACACTACCTGTTCTGTTCAGTGTTGCTCTGTGACCCTAGGAACAAAACAAAACAAAACAGAACAAAAAAATTTCCAAAAAATGTCAGCTAACCCATTTCTGTGAATGAATATTGATGTTTACCTAGTTTAAAAAAACAAGAACTTTTTACTTAAGACATCAGTTTATTCAAACATACCATAGTCTTCTTTCCTGTGACTTATAACTATTATATAAAACATACAAACAATCCTCCTAGGATATGAGATATATCCTATCTCCTAAGCCATTGAATTTTAATGTTTGCTTCTTTTCTGATTAGATCATTAAAAATTATTCAATACCTGTTTTACATTTGATATGTCTTACCAAATCTGCTAGTTTAAGAATTTCATGGGTTACTGAACTACAGGTCTTACACTGTCTCTCTTCTTTTACTATACATATCTAGTACATGTTAAAATCTAACATCAAAAAAATGTAATTTCCAATCAGTCACTTGGTATTCTATGTATCTAACTACAACATAATGCTTCATATTATAATTTTGCCTTCCTGGAAATCAGTTGAAATAATCTCATCTCTCTCATACTTTTTTGTCCAATGATTGCATTCATTTTTCTAACCAGAGAAAAATAGATCCAGCCATTCAACCCCCAGAGTCATTACTTAGCTTCTACTGTCTGCTAATTATGTGGAGAAAGAACACATATACAGGAAAAAAAATCATTAGTACGAATGAAAATTCCAAATGAGAAATAAAGCAATAAATCCTATAGAGATTTTGAGGATGGCAAGATCTCAGGAAATGTTGGCGGGGGAGGGGAATTGTATGTCAGGGGTTAAACTCAATCTCTTCCTAGCTTGTTTGGGTAGTTCATCAACTATAAAGACACTCTGAATTAGTATGATTCAAGAAAATCCATAGAAATGTTTTCTGGCATCTAAAGCTATAGCAGATGGCACACCTATCTATATGCGCATTAATGTGAGCTGATATATGCTTGCAGGAAATGAGGATTATGAAGTGGTGTATGCATAAAGGGCCTTCCAATATTGTAATGCTCACTTAAACTCTTATTTCTTTTGTAAATAAAACATGGGTTTTCTATTTTTTCTATGAAGCAGAAACATTCTTTCCAAAAAATTTAAGATAAGAACCTAGACCTCTTTCAGATGAAAATATATATAAATTGATTCATCTAAAATACAAATATTATATCTTGGATCTTTATTTTTCTCTCCAGATACTCCTTAAGCTTAGGTTTTCATTATGCCATTCCTCAACTGATCATTCACAAAAGGACATCTCTTTTCCTAAAAAGCAGTTTGACATTTATGTTCATATAATTTTCTCTCCCTTAAGAAGTCAGATATATTTATAGGCATTTCATTTAAGGAACATTCTGACATGATGTAGAAGGAATTAAGAATGAAGAAAATTGATCTGATTTAATTTGGTGTAACATAAGCCAAGTGGTTTATTATAGATGAATTCCCTCAACAGTGAGCTGTTGCCCACTAAAAGAAGTTTCATATAAATGATTACATCAATGGGGAGATGTAAAAATCTGGCAGACCCAGCCACCACAGTATTATTATTTTTTCCATAAACAGTATTTTGTGCCCCTCCAATCAGCTGCATCCAGGACAAGTCACTCAAATGCAAATTACAAAAAAATTATTATATGTGATTGTTCACTACCCCATCTGGAGATTTGTTGGAGCATAAGAAGTCAAACTTCAAAAGATATCAACCACAGGAACCTATCAACATCCAGTCATTACTTTATGGATTGAAATCTCCTTTATCACAAACATTGAGCCATAATCTCTAAAATGCCTCAGTTAAATTGTACAAGAAATGAAAAGAGTAAAGACAGTTCCCACCAAAGACATGGCTTCTCCAATTTGGATGACAGAGTTGGCACTTTGAAATCTTCACAAGGCATATGAATATACTTATTTATTTTAACTGTAAATTATGTTAGCATGGCAGTCAGTAGTGCTGAATAAATGGGAGAAGCTCCAAACATTGGGTTAGATCAGATACTTAGAGTGCGAACCATGGACATGTGTGGTCCAGGTAAAGTAAGTTTAGAAAGTGACAGTAAATTAAAACCTTTTTTAGAAATTGGATACTACCAGGATATTTGATTGTACATACTTTACAATGGAGTTCATCCTCAAAAATATTGTAAATTTAAAATAATATTGATGATGATCGTGATGATGATGATGATGATGAAAATTTAGTTAGAATGCCCATCTCCCACTAATGTCCTGTTCAGGGACATTATGAAGACAATATGAAGTCACAGTAAAGATGATTTGTACTTTCTCTAAAGTTTGATCTAACATCAGCTGGAGAGTGATGTTTTTCTGGATTAAGATCACGGGCACAGGAGACTGAAAGACTTGGACTAGAGTCCTTACTAGCTGTGTATGCAACTTTGGGCAAGGTCTCCCTTCAACCCAGCAAGCAGGGCTCCTGCTCTGGGCCCATGCTTCAAAGGCCTTAAACTTTATAGTCCTGTCCTTAAAATTGTCTAAGACTGCCACAGAATACCTGGAAGTAAAGCCTTCCAGAAAAATGTGTTCCATACCCAGACCAGTTCTGGGTCGTATTCACCAGAATCTCTCACCTCAAAATTCCCCACACCATTACTTGCTACCAGCATGTTTTTCCCCTTCAGAAATCTTTCCAATTTTTTACCTCCACCCCTATCTCATCACCCACATGTAGGGTCGGCCAGATGCCCCCCTGAGCGACAGGACTCAGCCTATTGTTTCCTTCTAGGGCCGCAGGGCCAGCTGGCTAGTGGGTTGCTTTCAAGTGATTTCAGCTGTCTCAAATTGGCTTTTATTCTTATTTACTATTGAGGAATATAAAGGCAAACAGTTTAACTTTTTTTCTAGTGACAGACAGTGGTCCTTTGCTTAGATAAACGCTTGTGAACCCCAACCCATGACTTTCTTGGTATCTGGTCCTCTGCTGCCCCCAAGGTCCTCTGCTCATTCTACCTACTTGCCTTGATTATAGGTTATTCAAAACTGTTAAGAATCCTTCTTCTGACTTTAGTGTGTAGAATGCAGTGTATGGAATATATGCAGGTATAATGACAGAGTTTCATACTGTAAAGCAGCAGTCCCCAACCTTTTGGCACCAGAGACTGGTTTTGTGGGAGACTGGGGGAAAGTGAGGTCAGAAGGCAGAGCTCAGGTGAGCTTTGTTGGCTCACTGCCCAGTTCCTAACAGGCCACAGATTGGTATTGGCCACAGACCAGGGTTTGGGGACCCCTGTTCTAAAGAATAATAAATACATATTCCCCACCTGAAAGTGATCCTTTCATGAAGTCCTTTCCATAGCACTAACCCCACTGCCTTGAAAATATATCATTAATGTCTACTGATAGTCTTCACTAAATGGACAGCACATTCAAATTCACATAATCCAGCCTGGGCCTTAGGGAAGGCCTCCCACAGAAATGATACCATAATAAGATAACACCACACATTCATTACAATGGCAAATTTAAAAAGCGAACTGACAACGCCATGTCTTAGCAAGGGCTGGAACAACTGGAAATCTCTTACATTGCTTAAAAAATATATGAAATGGCAGAGTCTCTTTGGAGAACACATACCATATAAAATAACAATTCCATTTCCAGATTTTCAACCAAGAGAATTTAAAACCTGTGCCCCATACAAAGACCTACAAGCAAACATTAAAACAGAGTTATTTGGAAAGGCCAAACCAACTCAAATATCCTACAATAGGTAAACTGTAGCATATTTACATAATGAAACAGTAGTCATCAATAAAAAGAAAAGAACTATTGAAACACAAAATAACTTACAAGGATATCAGCATCACTTCACTAAGCAAAAGGTGCTACAAACAAAAGCATACATACTGCATGAGTCCATTCAATACGAAACTCTAAAAATGACAAATCTAACATATAGGAAACAGATCAGTGGTTACCCGGGTCAAGGTGAGCTGGACTGAATGGGAAGAGACATAAGGAAACTTCTGAAGGTGATATATACATTCTATATCTTGATTATGATGACACTTACACAGGAATTTACATTTGACGAAACCCATTAGTACATACTTAAAAAGGTGTGTTTTATTGTTTAAGCCAATAAAGTTGACTTAATACAAACAAATAAGTAGACAGATAAATACTTGGTAATTTAAAAGGACGTAACTGACCACTCATGAGTGCCACATGATGAAGCTTCTTTGACTTAACTCTCTGGGTCCCTTTTAACTGATTTCTAACAGCAAAATACAATGACATATTTCAAAAGTATTATGGACAGCAAAAATCAATTTTCAGTTTTTTTAACTAATGTGTGATGCAAAGCATTAGTGTCCCTCTACCAAAAAAAAAAAAAAAAAAAAAAAAAAAAAAAAAAAAAAAAAAAAAAAAAAAAAAAAAAAACTTAGTTCTGCCCAATTCATTGTATTTTCACTCAGGGAACATTTATGCAGATATCATCCTTTCTAATAAACAACCTAGTTGAGTCATCACAAAATGAAAACAATAACAAATTAACGTGGCAGAATGAAAAAGAGGCTGTACTAATGATAATTGTTAACACAACCACTAAACAGCTGCTCAGCTCTTTCCAGAATCAGCCTTACCCTCAGTTACATCTTGAGCCTTTCTCTCCTGGCTTTGGACCATCTGTCATTTGGCAGATAAGCCGTATTCTGAGACATCTATATTCAACCACCATTCTCAAACCCTGCAAGTTTGCACTGATTCTAGGCAAGACCATGATTATCTATTTTAACATTTTATTTTCCTTAGTTTCATTTAAATCCCTATCACACGAGGGAAAATTTTAGAAAATTTCAGTAGCAAATGCAGTCTAATTGCCTCTGGGAAGGTTTCCTCACCTTCTGGAAGCTTTTAGTAGCAATTCAATAAATTTTCAAACCTTGCAAAGAAGAATACCATGTAATTTCCTCTAGTCAATAATGAGAATTCGCTGGGGATTCAGCTAATTCAGAAGCCTCACAGATTTGGAGCATCTGTAGAATTTTTCTTTAGCTACATTTTCCTCTCTGTCCTGAATATAATACTTTAATTAATTATGGCCATATTCATTTAGCATTCTCCTGCTTTCCACATTTTATATTTCATTTATGAGAAATGGAAGCAAAATTCTCTTTCTTGATCTTTGAAATAGCCCCAAGTACCCAGTTAATTTCCAAATCTATTTTCTCAGTTGAGTGGGGGGGGGGGGGATGAAATAGAACCAGCTTGCTGAGCTAAATAGAAAAAGTTCAGAACAGAGATGAAGAGCTAAATTTATCATTTCTAATACATCAAATCAACAAGTTTATGGAAAGCCTTGAAAATTTTACACTCTAATCTTTTCTCTTAAACACCCACTGAATTTGTCATCTAAGGTGAGGTGAGGAACAGGCAGGCAATGTTATCTTCATATATGACTATTCCTGGGGACCCCACAACATGGGGTCTATTTTGTTTAACACAAGCATATCAAGTTACTACTCTCTTGACAAGCTCTCTAATTTGTACTCAGAACAGTCAAAATACTTGATTTAAAAAATAAAAATAAAAAGTAGTATTTACATGTGATAAAAAACAACTTCATTTTAATTTGGAGATAAAAACAGACACTATTGCATGCAACCCACTGTTCTCTTCCCCTTGCCCATGTTTTTACATTCCAGGGGAGAAAGGTACTTTCTCTCTGCACAAGTGCAAACATTTGAAATGACCACAGGACAGGAAGTTCTCAAAACGGGATAATTACCTTCTTTCTTCTACTGTGTCTATCCTTTCCCATTTTCAGTAGAGCATTGACTGGTAACTTATTTTTATGCCTAAGAATCATTGGCTATAACTATCCTAGGGGATAAGAGTTGCGCTGTGAAAAAGATCACATAAGAGGCCAGGTGCTGGCGCTCCCATCACTAGAGACCAGTCCCCGCTGTGATTTATTTGCAGCCCCTGGCACACTAACCTGTTCACTGCAGTTAGTCAACAGAGCAACTAGACAAAGAGCAAGACAGTTCACATGTTAGAATGCTTTGCTTACCAAGAAAGCACCTACTATATTTCAAAGAATGTTTACACTAAAAATAAACATCATAGAACCAATGACAATGCATATTTTAACTATACCTCTTCTGAAGAAAAACACTATTTTCACTAAGCATCCAAGCAGATTCATATTACTTCGAGTACTTGGCAGAACTGTAGTGGCAGGTACTGCAGGCCTCACCGTAAGAAAAATATAAGAGCTAACATATATATATATATGTTATATATATCCTGTCCCTGTCCCTTCCTGCTACTCCTTCTTTCACTCCTTCCTCTTCTAAAAACCAAGTCAGGAAAAGTCAAAATAAGGATGATATTGTTCTTTACTGATGGAAATTGAGTTTTATGAATATTCAGTTTTATATATTTCCCCAAAATATGTTTTTGGGATTCTTTTATTAAATAAAACAACTCACTATTTCAGCTTTCAGCATTGCCACTATTAAACAAACATACACATGCACATGCCAAAAATATATACACAATTTTCAGGGAATCTCAGATATCCAGAGCGCACATTCTGTTCAGTTCACATTTGTGTGCAAGCATGTGTTTGGCCTCCCAAGGTGAGTTCACTTTAGAAAACAGTTATGATAAACATAAGTTATACTTATCTTTGAGCTTTTGACCCTGCTCATTGCAAACCTCACAAATGAAGCACAGACGACTCCTACCTTTCTCACTGTCCATGATAAGTACTAAATATTCTAGAAGGAAGCTGGAGAATCCATGGTCCTAATGTTGGCAACCAAAACAATTTTAAAAATACTTGGCTGACTAATGCGACAGTACAGAGTTGGCTTCTGGTGCCAACTTTAACACATAGGATCAGTGCCCTAAGATAAATGTCACACTAATATTAGTGCTATCAATTCTTTTTAATAAGATATCCTTATTTCCTGTTTGAATGAGTTTTAGGGAACGAAATCTGCTAAAGAGCCCAAAATTAGCCAGAATCAAATTGGGTTTCACAGACAAAGCTACAGAGTACATTTTTCTGTGGTTGTGTGTGTGCGCATCCATGACTAAGTCTTCCTCACCTATGACTAAGAGAACAATAACTGAATATATTTTTCAAGGAATAATTAAAACTGATAACACCCATGTCTTCAATGAATAGAAAAACAAACAGGGGGCACAATTCCAAAGCCATTGGTGGTACAGTAATCATTTGGATTTTGCTTTCTGTTTCAGATTTTTATTAATGTATGGGCTTACTAAGTACAAAGGAAAGTCATTTAGAAGTGACAGAGGATGAAAATCTCAATCCATGACATTTTTAAAAACTGTGCTTTAGTGAAGGAAAAATACCACTCTCTTCATTTTTCTGCTGCACCTATGATTCGGTCCCTAGTCCCCACCCGCCTCCTACCCCAAACAACCCCCCCGCCCAGGGGAAGGACCTCCCCTGATTCCCTAGAAGACCACTTAATTCTTCAACCTGACTTCTCCCATTCGATCTACTCTAGACTTGCAGGTCATCTACTTGCCAAGCTTTTCCAACTGTTCACAGCTTTCAATCCACATTTGGAGAGAACAGCCTTTCTGCATCCCTTAGTCCATGTACAGTCACAGCTTGGGACAGGGACATGCCTATGTGCTTATGTGCTTAGCTGCACCTGAATTTACATGGATTCAAAAGTGCCCTAGCAGTAGCATCTTTTCACAGACAGGGCAATTATCTGTTAGTTTCCCCTAAGGCTCTCAGAAAGAGAAGACGACCCACCCAAAACCAGTGCCACCAGCTGGCTCTCCCTCTGGTTCCTTTCAGCCACCCAGCTGTTGCAGTGCCAAGAGGGAAAATGCAGCCGCCTCCCTTTCCTCACACCTACAGGGCTTTTCTTCACTCCCACTCTCATTCCCATGAGCCCCCACTGCTTGCATCTCACCTTACCTTTCCCCTGTGTGAGAGGAAGTAGTAGGCTGTGAGCAGAGTCCCATAAACACCTGTTCGGTGACAGTACAGCAAAGCCTTTATAGTAGTATTGCCTAAAAGACATCGCCAAGTTCTGCTAAAGAATTATTACAATTAAGATTCCTCATGACAAGGCAGCTTTCATACATCTAATCAAACAACAAGACACCATTTCACAAACCTTCTTGCTTCCTTTTTGGCTATATAGAAAAATGCTGTTACTTAGAGAGCCATAGAAAGCAAGCAATTGCATAAAACAGCCAAGTAAACCCATGTTCTCAAAACAGAGCACCATGGAGAAAATCACAGTCCTTTAAAATAACAACTTTCTCTGAAGCACATAAAATCCTTTTAAAAAAAAATCTGCCTTAGAGAATTCAGGTTGTTTTCATCTCTCCCCTCCCAGTTTACTCTGCATTTGCACAGAAAAATGAATATACTAGATGTACATTTTTATTAATAAAAAAAATCTCTTGATATTTTGATTGCCTACTTTATCAGTGGAGAACAGATTATTAACCATTTTCTTAACTGTCATTCTTAAAAAGAAAACTAATGGTCCTTGTTTGTTTGTCATGTTTAAAATTTTTTTAAAAGCCTAATCTCCACTTATATAATACCAACAAAATCTACCTTTACATAAAAACACAATTTGTTTGTTTAGGTGCTCCAAGAATATTTTGAAAAGTTTTTAGCCCTCCATTTGTTTTCGTGCCCAAGGCTGAGTGCAGTACTGCCTAGAACAATAAAGTCAATTTCTATGTCCTATAACTGTGCCCATTTTTCAGCCAGCATGGCATACAGGCAAGGGCTAATGGCCAGGCTGCAGTGATGGCATTTTGTCATGCTGTGAGTTAGCTGCAGGCAGATCTTGGACCAGGTCAGCTCAGAACACATTGCCTTGCACTTTTCCCAACTGTTAATCACGTTTCTAAATGTCACAGGGCCTGACATGTGGACAGACAGGTAGAATTCTGCCAGCAAGACTCCCAGGACCAGTCCACACCACCAGTCCACTTCACATGAGGCTGTGTCACACCACCTGCACGTGTTACAGCCTTCAGATGGTGCACATGCTGAATCTCATCCCCTTACCCAGCTAACAAATCCACATTCCTGAGGTCCAAGCATCTTCTCCAGGGCAAGCCCTTGCTGGTGGCAAACAGCACTGTTTTATCTCTCTTATTTCATTGCAGCCAGCAGATTTTGTGCTCACTCCCTTACCTCTACCAAAGCCCTGATTAAACTGGACTGTGGTAGCTTTTCTTTTCTCATGTTCATCCCTCCCCTGCCCCTGACTTTGTCCTTAGACTTCTTCTTTTAGGGTCCAATCTCATTGCTCCTCATGCAGCCATTACTTGAAAGCTCAAAGTTATTTCCTCTGGTACATGCTCCCATTCTGTCCTGTTCTCTTCCTTTACATAAAATCACATTTGGCAGCCATTTCTGTTTCCTGTGCTGATAGGGAGCTTGACAGTCTTGTTTACAACTGCGCTCCTAGCGCCTGGAATCTATCAGTTCTCAACTGCTTGAAAACATCAGGTGAATAAATGAATGCACGATTCCTTCTTGAGAGCTGGGCCTGTATTCATTCAAGTTATTCTGCCTAGTTCATTCAGGTCAATGATCAACTCAGTAAATTGTGTGTTATTCATTTACACTCTACAAATATAGTCAAGTTATAACAAACTTGATTCTCAAGGAAACTGTATAACTTAATTTCCCAAAATGTATGAGGATTGCAGACATGGAAGGGTAGAGTAAAGCATTGGGAATTGAGACTGTTAAGTACAATTTATTTTTAACTAGTAGTATCTTGAAAATACTGTACCGTGCCATAGAAAATTGCTCTGATGTATGTCCAGCAGTTAAACAAAAGCCAATACATATTCATACATGTTTATTACCAAGCATGGAAAATTAAATCACAGGTAATTTAGAGCAATTCAAGCTTTCACTTCAGTTTTGCTTCCAATATTACATTCTACTTATACTTGCATATTTAAAAATAATAATCAGTTAGTCATAGTCAACATTTCTGTGCAGAGACCATATTAGGCAGCATAGAGAAATGCAAAAGAAACAGGAGGGAGACAGATGGCTCTATGTAATATGCATAATAAAATATCTTGCTTTGCTTTGACTTACTTGGGTATGATGCATTCAGTCTGTAATGCTTTATATTCCTTTGCATAGGTGTAGGTTTTTTTCTCTGATTGGACGTGAAGTTCCTTGGTAACAAATACCTTGACTTTTAGTGAACTCCTTTTTACCACGATTTGTTCTTATTTCTTATCATATCAATTCATACCTTCATATATTTCAAATATTTACTGAGTGTCTACTATTTATCAGTTACTCAACTAGACACAGGATATACAAAGGGGGGACCAAAAAAATACCAGAATTATCTTCTGGAGAATTAACTTCTGAAGGACTCCTTGTAGTATTGGTTCCTCCCACTAGGTAAGTGTTCTAGGAACCCATCTGTATCAGTGCACCAGCTGGTGTTGCTGTGAGAGGCTGCATTTGGCTTCAGTGAATGTTTTTGGAAGACTGAAGACCTTTGCCCATTTCATGATGGGTGATTTATGAGCTCCCCTGGCCACACCATGCTAAGTGTTCAGTAGTCTTTAACCAAAAATGGCATGACCCCTGTGCCCCACCCTCCCTATTCATCTGATCTCACCCTGAGTAATTTTTTTTGTTTGTTTCTCCAGATGACAAAAAGTCCTCAAAGGGAACTGAGTTGTCGATGTGGAAGAGGTGAAACAAAACATGGCAGAAGCACTAAAAGGCATAAAAATAGACACGTTCAAAAACTGTCTTGAGCAGTGCAAAAAACATCTCAATAAGTGTGTTGCATCAAATGGAGAGTACCTTGGAGGTGACTAAAGTTTAAACATGTAAGATAAATACACAATTTTTTATAAACAAATTCCAAGGGGGTTAGTTGAGTCCCTCTTGTACAGCAGAGGAAAAAATAAAGTCCTTTCTGTAATGGTGCAATACTGAATGTGTATGTGGGAAGGTAGGTGGAGCAAAGATTAAACAAGTAGAAAAACAAATATAAAAGTTTCAGCAGGAAAAAGTGCTATAAAAACGTATATGAGATGAAGGGGTTAAAAACTGATAAAAGTAAAAGTTATTTAAAATAAAATAGTAAAGAATCATTTAAGCAAAAACCCAAGTGTACTGAGGAAAGCATTGAAAGAGCTAAATAGAAGAATGTTGCAGGCAGAAGAACGAAATGGCAAAGGCTCTGAGGTGGCAGTGAACCCAGTGAGTTCCAAGAACATCAGGAAAGAGGTGTAGCCGGAGCTGTGGGACTGAGGGGCAGCGGGACATGTGATGGGGTTGGAATGAACCAAATCATGTAAGATTAACATAGTCACTGGTAAGCAGTTTAGACTTTATGTTCATGTAATGAAAAGCTTATGAAAGTCTTTGATTAAGAAAGTAACATAATCTGGTTTGTCAGAAGATAATTCTGGCTGCTCTGTGGCAAATGGACTGAAGTGTTACAGAAATGGAAGCTGAGAGACCAGTTTGCTGGATTAGGCAAGAGATAGTAGCGACCTGGAAGTGGTGAGAAGTGGTCAGATTTGAACATATTTTGAAAGTAGAGCCAGCAGATATGGCTTGCAAATACTTCGCATGTGAGCTACGAGAAAACCAGAAGAATCAGGGATGACTTCTAGATTATTGGTCTAACAAGGGGCAGATAGTGATTCCGTTATGAGATGTGGAAGACTGGGGAGAATGCTAATTTGGTAAGTGGAAAACAGAAGAGAATGAATCAATGCCACTGCAAGCTGTTTATATAAGTGGTAATAAGTACATAGCCTCAAATTCCATACCCATAGCATTTTAGAAAGTGGCAATAGTAATCATAGCAAGGACTAGGAGAAAATAACATCCTGAGAAAAATCACCTTTAGAAAGTATAATTGAAAATTATTTCAGACAAAGGGATTTAGCTTCAAAATTTATAAATTCTAACAGCTCTTATATTAATATAAATTAGTTTTGTGTTATTTGTTGAATGAGTAGCAATGGTTTACTTCATTTATCTCTCATTTATTTAGCAGAAGACTTCTGTTTAGTATTAGAAGATTTTTCTGGATACTCATGTTCTCAGAGTTACAACAGACAAGCTAAATCATCTTTATTAATTGTCACGATGGTAATCAGAGGAGAACTTTCAAGTTGACCTCTATGTAGCACTCAGAACAGATAGAGATTGGTTGCTATGATATCTTAATAACGTAAATATCCATTCCATCAAGCCATGCTTTTGAAATTCATCTCAGAGTTTAATAGTGAAGTGCCAGGTCATTAATTGGCGAGGTTTGATTAATACGTCCTTTCTTACATCCACATGGCCCATTTGCTGTAGGTTAAATTTGTTTCATTTTTCAAGTTACAACGGTTTAGGGATTTCTGCTTCCCTCTCGTCTCTGATATAAAGTATCACACCTAGACAACCTAGCTGTTTTAATTCAAGACTCAAGACATTTAACAAAGTTTTATTTTTGGTGTCCAAAAAAATAGACAATGGGGCAAGAAGCATTATTCCATTTGTGCACATTTTTTGAGGAAGGGTAAGGTTTTGGTGGTGGTGGTGTTGGTTTTGTTTTGTTTTTTGTTTTTGTTTTATTTTTTGCTGTTTATCACCTAAGATTTGAAACTTTTGCCACTACACTGCTCAGTAAACCCTAAGGAGAGTTTCCAATTGGTCCAAGTTACAATAATCTTGTGAAGATTCACTGCTGAGTTTCACGTTATTGTAAATGAAAAAAAAAAAAATTCTACTCACAGTCCAAATACCAAATGCATCGTCACATGGGGTCAGGCAGCATCAACGTGCCACAGGCTTTTATCATAAATCAAATACTCTGAAAGAAATTTGGAGAGTTAACTTCCAAAGCTTCCATGTAATTTACTGTGCCTTATTTTTTTCTTTGAACACAGAGAGGACAGCTGTAAATCACACACTAATTTAAAAGCTAAGAGACCATTTTTCCTCCCTGAAACAAAAACTAAGCTAATAGCTGATTCAAGAAAATACTACATGGGCAGAGAGTGGGAAATCCTTAGAAGAAGCAGAGGCATATTCATTCCCTGGCCATTTAATGTGATCTGTCAATTCTATGCTGCATCTGTTCCCAGAAGGTTCCTGTCGCACATTGTGCCATGTGTTTGCTTTCACTTTATTTCAAGTGGAGAAATAAGTTATAAGAAGTAAGTTATTCCATAACTACTGGCTGGCCCTTTCATATGTAACTTGCATAATCGTGTCCATAGCTATCAAGATGCATTGTTGGTATCAGTAAGAATCCCCATAGTCTGTTTCCATTCTTTTCCTATCACATCAGCATTCCTCTTCTGCTGGGATTGTCTCACCCTTTGAAGATTGTCTATTTAATATTGTCTTTTCACATCACGTACATTTTTCCTCCCTGGAACAAAAGCTAAGGGAACATTTCCCTTCTGAAATGTCTATTTAGCTCTGGTTAAAAACTTGGCCTATTTGCCCAAAGCTACCATGAAACATTGTGTACTGAGTTCACCACACAGTGCTATACGAATGAGGAGTCTTTGTCCTTGACATTGAATTCTGAGTCAGACAGCCAATGCAATTAAATTAAAAAAAATGAAATGTGAGTAAAAAATACTGAACTATAAGAAAACATTTAATTTTTTATCTATCTAGAAAACATATAAATGAACTAATAAGCTACTAGAAATAGAAAGTGATTAGTAAATTGCACAATTAGGCCAAAAATGTAATATGTTTCCAAAATTAAAAATGTAAAACAAAAATATTTCACAAAGAATAGTAACAATAAATGTAAAAGAACTACAGAGGGAATTAACTTCACAAGAAATTAGATCACTTATTTCAAGAAAATTATAAAAGTTTACTCAGAAACATAGGAGTAAAATGAATATGTAAAAGATGTACAGATTATGACATGGAAAGGAATATCTTTATAAAGATACAGATTCTTCCCCAAATAAAGCTATAGATTTATCTCAATTTCAGTAAGAATATCAATATTTTTTTCAGTAAATTGATAAAAATCATCCTAAAGTTCCTCGGATATCCATGAAAAATTATGAAAAATAACAAAAATGAGGGAGGACTTCTCCTTCTAGATTTTAAAATTTAGCCTAAATTTATCATGATTAAGAAAGTGTGGTACTTTCAAAATGAAAAAGAATAACACAAATATGTAAAACTTGGTAAGTAAAGATAAAGATGGTTTTTCAAGTTAACACAGGAAAGATGAATAATTAATAAATAGAGTTAAGATAATTGGTGATCAATATAGAAAGAAATTGGGAAGATTCCTGCTTCACCCATATCCTAAAATAACTTGGAAATAAATAAAAGATTAAATTTAAGACTAAAACCATAGGAGTGCTATAAGCATATAGAGAGAATATTCATATACTTGGTATATTACATATTTATAGTATGTATTTTATATTATATTACATTATATTATCTATGCAAAAATAAAACTGTGACATGAAAATTAATAATTATAAGAGAAAAACACCTTTGACCTTAATTAAATTTAAACATGAATTAGATGCTCATTAAAAATTATAGCATTGATATATATATTCAAGCAAAGATTATGAACATTTATAACATGATCTCATTTGGGAAAAAAATCAGTAAATATATGTTTCAATAACATATTTTAAAATTTCAAAGTTGGATATTTAAAATATAATGTGTTTTTTACTTGAACGAATTTCACTTTCTAATTCTGAATCTCCAACCCACCAACCTTATATGAGTCAATTTAATTCAATATTTGCATTATAATTCTGCCCATCTAGTAATGTAACAGTCAACTAAGATTGTGTAAATCAGTCACAATTTGGTTCAACAGGGCAACCTCTCTGCCTCTCTGTGGTGGAAGAGATCGTGAAGAGAAGCGGCAGCCTACTTTCTGCACTGCGTTCCACTGCCCTGTTATACTCTGTTGTCCCTCAGCCATGTCAGAAGGGGCTCAGGCACAGTCAGCGTTTGGCTGCAGGCAGCAACCTACAAGGGTAGTATCTCAGAGATGCAGCCATTCTGCTTCTCTCTCCATTTGCCCTGCCAGCTCACACATCAGCTGCCTCTCCCAGGCAAGTCATGAAATCCATGTTTAGCCCCTTGTAATGAGCAATTCTCTGACACGTCACTCTTGGGTCAGGTGAGGTGCCCTGGAGACGTGGAGTTATTAGAGGTCCCTCATATGTCTAAATGAACTGTGTCCATCTCTCTTGCTTTACCAATGCAGGATGGTGTGGGGCACATCTTCCTGGCGGCTATTTTTAAACTGTAGCCAGAAGAGAGTGCATCTGTTGTCCCCTTTTCTCAAGTATCTGCATACTCCCTGGGAGCTTATCTTTCTGTCCTGTTTCTCCATTTGGAATTATGAACAAGAGGTCAGGGGGAAAATAATGCACCAGGCTGGTATTTCCTCTCTCTTCTTCATCTAAAACTTGATTGCATATATATTCAGATATATATGTGGAGATCTATATATATGTATCTACATATATAGATAACCACACATCTACAAATTTCATCCTTCCACATATATATCTGTATATATGTATACATATATACAGATATATATGTAGATATCTATACATGTGGATACATATATACACATATTGATAAAAATTGTTGCTATAGATACAGATATATATTTGCCAGTGATGAAACAGTACCAGAACATTACAAGGGATTGGACCTAGGTTGAGCAACCTTGGTACTTGAGTTCTGGCTAAGAAAAATTTGAGATCTAAGACTCAAACACAAGCAAAATTTATTTAGAAAGTCACAGAAGTAGAAAAAGTGAACCATGGAAGAAATGAGCCAGCTTGACTGCGTGGGCTCAGGAAACAAGTAAGGAGGGAAAAGAAGGGCCCTTGGAGTTAGGAAAAACGGAGGCAGGGAGAACATGCCTGAGGAAAGGAGAAGGGGGAAAGGCGCGGGCATGCTCCAAAGAGGGAGAGATTGCGCCTGGAGGGAAAAAAGGGGGTGGAGAAAGGCAGGGGTGGCTCAAGACCAACAAAGAGCAGGCTGAGTCCTTTGTCTTAAGTGTTTTTATCTGCGGGTCTCGGGGGAGGATCTCAACAGAATATCCATCAGCTTTCCAGGTGTGACCCCTCTGGGCCAGTCTCCACTGAGCTGGTCCTGGTGTCAGCCATGGCGTCACCCCACCTAGCCTTGCAGTTTTTCTGGGTCTGAAATATAACTGAGGCCTAGGTGTGATCTCTAGTTCAACCAAAGCTCTGTCTCTGACCCAAGGTTTTGTTCTTAACATTATTTGATGCAGGCCAAAACCTCACTGCTCTGAGATCTTAATGCTTAAGGGAATGGTCATGCAAGGGTTTGTATAGGAGTCCTATGAGGCTGTTTATTGTCCCCCTTGTGCCTCCTCAAAAGGGATCTACCACCATGTCAGGGGAGGAAAGGTCACCATGTCAAGGGAGGAAAGGTCACCCTGGGGGCAAGTTCCCCCCTTACAATTATACCTTGCTAGATATCTGGGCTTTCCACCCTGGTGACTTTTTGTACCTGGCCTATCATTCCTACTCTGCTAGTCTGTCTTACTGCCTACTATATCAGATGCAGTTATAGATACAGAGACTTTACATAAATAAAGACAGGTAGATAGATGATAGATAGAAATTAGCTTGCAGTGGACACGTATATAAATACTAATTAAGGCTGAGGCCTGCCTCATACTTTTCTAACACATGACATTTTTAGATATATATTAAAAACATTTTTAAATGTGATTTTCTAAATTCATAGCTGTCTAATCAATCTTCTAATTCACCTGAGTAATAATTTATGTTTCAAAAGTCATGGAGAAAAACCACTGAATCATGTAGGTTCACCACATTCATAACTGTGGCTTAAGCCTGGATTTGAAAAAAAAAAATCTTTCTAGGAGAAAAACAGACTATGTTAGAATTTGTACAATTATGTGTTTCATTAGGCAAAGTAGAAAGA
Organism: Anoura caudifer; assembly: GCA_004027475.1. Taxonomy (NCBI): domain Eukaryota; kingdom Metazoa; phylum Chordata; class Mammalia; order Chiroptera; family Phyllostomidae; genus Anoura; species Anoura caudifer. Next base: position 95,849 of record PVKU01005549.1, on the reverse strand, counting down.
TTCCGTGAAGTAAAATTCTGGTTTACTCCTCCAGATATTGAAGCCACTGGGCAGTTAGCAAGGTTATGAAGTATTATCCTTCTAATTCCCACCGTGTGCTGCAAACAGAAGCCTCTTAGGTATCATTGTGGTATGTGGCAGCATGAAATATACAGATTCATTCAACATAAACTAACTTTTGTTTCTTTGCAAGTGCCTATTAAAATAGTACTAGAAACATCTTTCCGTTAAAATTTATTGTTTGATCAAAGCACTCCACTAATTATAAATTTTATTCTGCCTAACCATGAGGGGAAAAATATGATTAACTCACCACACTAATCACAAATCCAAAGCTACAAATGTTAAAAAGCAGCTGTATTAAGTGAATGGTGACATTGAGGTAAGCTAATCATAACTCAGAAATCTTGAGACCCAGAGTGCTGATTTAGCACAGATAACTTTCCTGTTGTTTCAAGAATCATCATATTTTCTAACTGAATTATTTGATTTCTTTACCAGGATTGTATCTCAGAATAATCAATGATGTAAGGAATTGGTTCAAGCCTTTAGAATTCTAAACCTCTAAGCTTAAGTCTCCCAAGGGACACACTTAAAAGAAAAAAGGGAAAGCAAAAAACATCCCTTTCAGAAACTTCAAATTCACAAGTGTTGCAGAAAATTTGAGTTAAAGAGAGTAGAGATCAGGAATAGAGTACAGGAGCAAGGAAATCACTCAGAACCAAGTGCTCCTGCTCAGCCAAACCTCAAGATCTTCAAGAAGAATTAAGAGGCTTTCCTCCAGTATCTTCCAATCCGCTCTGCCCCAACACCACTGGCAGAACCTAAGCAGAATACTTACTGTGACTTGGTTACACAGTTATTCTTTTCCATCTGTTCAGAGTTACCCGCTTAGATGTAATTCCTTATAGCCTTAGGGTATATATTATCAAGTGGATTTCAGGTAAATTCCACTAGTCAAATACAGGTTAAATTGTGTGTTTATGTGTGTTAATTGCAATAAATCCTATGTCCATATAGCATATTAACGTAGCACCTTAAATACACGATTAATTCCACGTGATCTTCACAACACTTTAGGCCAAGTGTCAGAGTCCAGTACAATAAGTAGAACAGTTTAGGTGTGTTAAGAGAAATGAGTTCAGTATAAGACATTAAATGCTTACAAAATGACTACAAATCTGGAAGGAGCAGGCTGGGCCTCCAGGAATGACCTTGACACTAAATGCTGAAACACCAGGAGGCTGACTGATTCAGCAACCGTCAAACAGTACGAATCAAGAGGCCACCACTGGAACTATTAAGTAAAGAACATTCTGCCATGCCTGTGACCCAAAAGTGAGGAAGCATCCATTGCTGTCACCTTAGCTACTAGCCAGAACTGGATGCTGAGCAATGCTGGAGAAAAACCCACATCTTTGCAACCTGTTTTCTGAAAGAGAACAAACAAAGCTGCAGGAAGATGGCTTCCATGTTACGCCCACGCTATAAATCTTGAATAAATACTTCTAAATGACAGAATCTACCTTACTTCCAAACATTAGTGGCAAGGGAACCTGGGAAATATGGATTTTTAGATTTCTAGCCTCTGCAGGACAAGAAAAAGTTAGAAATGGATGCTGAGGACTGACCACCCAAAGCCACCATTGGCAGGAGCTGGTACTTTGATGTCACAGATGAGGAAATGAGATTTAGAAAATTTAAGTGATTTGTGCAATACAATGATTCAATGTTAAATAAATTGAATCACCAGGAATAGAATCTAGGGGTTTGTAGACCATATCCAGTATACTTTCCAATTTGCCATTCTGTATTGATAATAAGAACTATTAAACTAGAAAAGAAATAAGTAATCATATTCTGTAAAGAGAACTAATGTTTCCTGACATTTATTTGCTCATCCATCAGGCTATTATTATGTTTCAAAGAGGTCAAACTAGAAAGGGTATCTAGATATATAGCACTCTTTCTCAATGGATGTCAAACAGTTTGATCGAGTTTAAGGTACAGATGAAGCAAGTTGGCTAACTGGAACCTCTTGTCTTCCTTTGAAAATTCAAAAACCACTGAGAACCTAGAGACAGAAAAAGACATCTAAAAAAGCAGAATTCACATTCATTATTTTTATCCCCAGCCCCCCAAAACTATTAAAGGGAAATTTATAAAAGTTTAGAAGATGCCAAGGAGTAAAAGAAAAACTTATTTATGCAATCTGAATTAAATTCAGAATTTCTATTTGAGCCAAACATAATATAAATGTAAGTTAAATAAACACTGGTGAAATTATCTCTTAAAGAGGTACCAGTTTTAGAGATGTAACTATAAAGCTATATAATACAATTTGGCTTTCTTACCAACTTTCATCTCCTTTTTAGTAATTGTTTTTTTAAGAATTATTGTTCTTATCTTCATATCTGGATTTTAATTTAATCAAACATAAAATTTTAGGTGAGTTTTTAGCATACTCAAACTCATTTCAGATTCACTAATAAACATAAGAAAATGGCGTTGCTGTCACTTCACAAATCCTCAGTGCTGCATTCGGTGCTCATTTTTGTGACTACCTCTTTAAAGGGAAGCATTTTGGAAGATCTCCTGAGAGTATTTATAATAAATCTTTCCTGCTTTCTTTTAAGCAGGAAAGCAAAAACCATTTAAGACAATGCTTTAAGGCAAAATGTTACCTGGCTTCAGATTCAAACTTTTCATTTATTAGGGAAGAAGTTAAAGTCCTCGGGGTGTGCTGAATCAGTCTATTCTGAGAAGTAGAAATGGAAAAGCTACTTTAGGTAAATGGTGTCTAACTCTGGCAACAGAGACAGTTCCTGCTCTGCCAACATACTCTCTTAGAAGTACCAACACTGTGTTCCTCAGGGAGGGTGTACTGATTCCTTAACTGAAAAATACAATGATGAAGAATTGCCAACAGCTTTTGTCTATTGAACCCAACTGTATGCCAGCCATGTTAGATGATCATACACACATACCCCCACTTAATCATCAAAATATTAAGCATTAATAATCCCATATCACAGAAAAGAAAACCAAGGGCTCCTAGGAGCTAAAAATGTGCCCAATGCCACATAGCTAGGAAGCACAGAAAGCAAGATCCAACTGGCTTCAAAGTTTGCATGCCACTTCTGATAGGGTAGCAATGAGAAATCCAGTAACTCGATTAAAGGCCACTTTCTATTTAAAGGAGTTACTCAAATAGAGATAGTCTGAGGCAAGCAATGTAGATTGACACAATGACCAAAAACCTACACTGTGTAAAACCACAGCACCACAGAAAAAGCTTTGCAATTTTACCTGGATGTCTATAGCAATCAATGTAAAGGTTATTCAGGTTCAGCAAACTTGCCTCTAGCAAAACACAGCTAAATTTGTTCTACTTATGGGAATGGAAGGAGAGTAAAGATTCCTCTTTACTCATTTGCACATCTATCTCAAGTCTGAATTTTCACCTTCACAGAGTTAAAGAATACGTCATAGAAAGGGAGCAGAGCTATGAATAAACAAGTCATTTTTGACATGACAACCAACACGCCCTCCACTCATTTCTGCATCGCTGATATTTTTTCTCAAGAAAAGATTATTACTGGTACAGGAGTGCTCATTTCTTGTTATTGTTCTCATGTCCAGGGTATATGTTCCCTATAGTCATTGACAATGTGTCTTAAACACATTATACATTTTATGATTATTAGGATAAACATTCATTTTCCAGTTATAGCAGAGTCAAGAGACAGTTTATTTTACTTTAGTGTGGTTGGGGTTTTTTTTGGGGGGTGTGGGTATTTTTTTATTAGTAAGGCTTTTTAACTTTTATTTAATTGAACATTTTTCCTTTTTGGCACCATTTCTTCCACCAAATGTCTGCAACTTATTGTAACTCAGATATTCAAAATGAGATGTTATGTCAGAAGCACTGTAACTGAATTGCGTGGGAAGAAATACTCAGGACTGTGATTGTTCTTCATATAGTTCTTCAAAAAACATTTAGTTTTCTGATGCCATAGCACATTATAATTTAATTTTGCTTCCAAATAATGCTCACCTCAGTTTTCTTTGACTTCACTACTCTAACAGGTTACCTTGGCTCAGACTTGGAAGCACTAAGCAACAGACTCTCTGGAAGCTTTCAGAGGCTATGACCATGCACAATCACCTTAACTGTCTGAGAATTCTTAAGGATATTCTAACAGTTTCTGCCCTATTTCTTGACTTGCCTGGGGAGCATGGAGTCCCATAGGAATGAATTTCTGACATACTGGGGTAAACGTGGCTTGGAAAGAGATTGTTAGGGTGACATATCAGTCTGAAAAAATATATTCTCTACCTGGAGCTACACTAAAAGGGAGTAACATTTCTGAATTCAGTAGGAAGACTGTCTTTGAATTCACAGCTATTGCATAGGCAACTCCAGTCACCAGCAGCTGCCCCCACCCCCACCACCACGCTACTTACTCCATGTGCCATTCGCCACTCTCCCTAGATCTAAATCCATTCTCTGTCAGGTTCTACGTATGCTGGAAGGGCTGACTCTTGCAAACTACATCATCTGGGCAAACATAGAATCCAGTATAAAATTAAAAAGAGAAAAAAGACAGAAATTAGGATTACTCTTGGCTTGGTCACACCTGTGTCAATCTAGGGTCCTAACAGTGGCTGCATGGCCTCTGACCACGGCTCTGGCCAGGTGGACTCTCCACCAGTGTTTTGGCTCTCACAGGGCTTTACTGAGCTGTCCCTCCCCTCTAGGTTTAAGGATGGTAACACCTTCTCATGCTAGTCTAAGTTACCTCAACTTTGTTTGTTATCTTACCCTATGCTACACATCTCTAATGAGTACTTTCATTAAATTCTCCTCAGAATTCCATCACTGCACCTTCTGTCTTCTGCTGGGTCTCTGGCTGATACAGTAATTGGTTCCAGGAATAGTCTCAAAAAACAGACCTTCAGGTAGAAATTCTAGGGTTGTTTTCACACATATTATTTTATAACATACCTGAGTAGATGTTATTTTATAACATACCGGAAGATGGCTCCCTACTCAGGTGGGAGAAGGTGAGAGGATAACCAGTGGAGGGCAAGTTTGGGGACGGTTAAGTATCTGTGTCATTTAATTATGGTGATAAGAATTCCAGACCCCTCACTCTACTGGGGATCTCACAAAAACAAGAATATAAGCTTAGTGCCTTGAATTTTCAACTCAAGACATGATAGAGAACTCAAATGGTTCTAATCAGCTTTAAACATATCTCTTATATTGTGTACATATAGGACAGACATAGTTAATGACTGGAACCAAAAGTTAATGGTATAGGTTGAAGAGTTCTCATACTGATTAAATATGTGCATTCAGCGGGCTTTGAAAGTTCAAGTTAAGACTAGCAGTGCATCTCAAGTCTCAGGGCCCCACACTTACCATGTTCTAACTGTGATCTGAGAGGCTTTTAATAATGAGACAATGATTGAAAAATGTGGAACCCTGAGACTTGAGATGAGAGCCTTAACTTGAACTCTCAAAGCCCTCTGAATTTTCCTTGCTAGTTGAAGAAGTCCCTCCAGCTTGTCTGAGAAAACTATTTTTATGACTTCATCTCCAACACCTGCCTAGCAAGGACATTCCCATTATCCTCAAGGTTAACCTCTACCATCATTCATTGCTTCTGTGGCCAGGAGGAGAATTGCAAAATATTCTCAATGATGAGATAGATTCTCCATTAAGGGGATGACAGGAAGTTTCCAATTTTTATCATCAGAGAATGGAAGAAGGGGAAAATATGTTTAGAAATATACTCTCAAGGAGAAAAATCAAAGAGATAAGAATATGAGTTTGGTTCAAGATGAACTTATCAATATGGGAAAGCTTACCTAAGATTCTAGATACATCGTTTCAGCTGAAACACCTTCGATAGACTCATAGTTTACTTGAAGCCTGGACTCAATGGTGACCTACAGAAGTTAAAGATTTTATTTATTTATTTTTAGAGGGAAATTAGATTGAAATGCTGGGACTTCTCTGCAACAAAAAGGAAAGACATCAAAGGCAGAGGAAAATGGGAACCCTGGAGCAGACCTAGTTTGTGTAACTCGCCCTTCCATACCTCCAGGAGAGATCAGAGGACAATTGCTTCCCCAAAGAATTAATGATACTTTGGTAGTGAGCACCAGTATCCCCCCAAGGTTCTGTGTGGCTGACGTCTGCAGGCCAGAGCTGTTGATGAAGAACTGGGCTCCCTAATCTCAAAGAGAATGGTAGGGTCTTAGAGTGGTGGTGACAGGATGGCAGTGCTCAGTTGTAGGGATAAGGTTGACACAATTAGTGCCATAAACCACAAAGACAGATGGAACCCACATGTATTGATTCACATGAATATATGGTTATAGCTAATATTTTTTTGTGAGAATCTTAGAAATGAAACAGATTGTCAGACTTCTAAAATATTACTCAATCTATGTTATCTGATGAATTCTTCCTCCAGCAGGCAATACCTGAATCAAAGTCCTATAATGGGAATCCATGGTCTCCTACCCAGTTCACAAACCCAGAGCTTTTTGAGATAAAGGCCAGTGTCTTTTAAGATATCACCATGAAATGTGTGGACCCAAAAATATACCGTAAATCTTTCTCCAAACTTCCCCTCAGAAGATCCATGGCCATTTAACAGGGTAATAGTAAACTGGACAAGAGAAGTAACCATATCACCCAGGGGTTATTAATTACTGGCCACAATTTAGCACTAATCAATGTGGGCACATTATTAGAAAATAAATGAAGTCTTGACCCATCTCTGCCTTCAGTAGTCGATCAGCTTCTGGTGGTATTTACTCATGTCCCTGATTGTATGCTTGAAATAACCACCCTTAACAACTGGAAGCACCCTTATTTTGGTTCTCTGACCCATGCAGTAAATGTTAGTATGGTAGAAAGAGCCAAGTAGGGCCCCTGGAATTTCTCCTGTCAAATAATAATCAGAAAGCAATACCCTGAAACAACTGCAGAAATTTGCACTACTGTCAAAGCTTGACACAGTCAGGACAGTGATCCTTGTTTAACTCTTAAGCTTGGCTGGTACGAAAGCCAAATGGATGCTTCAGAATGATCCTGACTCCTTTGGTGCCACCAGCCACAGCTACTGATCCAGATACAGTGCCCTTACTGGAGCTAATCAACACAGCTGCTGGCTCCTGGGGTGTGGTTATCAATTTAAGAAGTTACTTGTTTTCTTGTGGTTTATCTGTTTGTTCATTTCTGTTTTGAATTAATAAAGACAATCAGAAGTTCATCTTTATCTAGATAGTAGTAACAGAATTATACTTTAAGTTTCTTCCCTCAGGACTACATCAGCTCTCCTGATCTCTGTCATCATATAGTGCAGAAGAATCTTGACCATATTGAAATCCCAGAAAGCATGATTCTGATCCATTAGATTGGAGACATGGTGCTAATTGTACCCGATGAGCAGGTCACACATACCTGGATATTTAAGTAAAACTATGTGTGCTCCTGAGTAGGACATAAACTTCACAAACACCAAACTGCAAAAATTCTAGTAATACTTTGGTGGTGTATAGCATGTGTAGATATCCCTTGTAAAGAGAGTAATAACTGGCCCTGGCTGGTGTAGCTCAGTGGATTGAGTGCGGGCCTGTGAACCAAAAGATCCCAGTTCGATTCCCATTCAAGGCACATGCCTGGGATGCAGGACAGTTCCCAACAGGGGACACATGAGAGGCAACTATATATTGATATTTCTCTCCCTCTCTCCTTCCCTGGTCCTCTAAAGATAAATAAATAAAATCTTTAAAAAATAATAAAAAAATAAAGTGAGCAATAATTAACTGCACCCTGAATTTCCCACTGTGATGAAAGATGCACCACACTTAGCATTAAGTCTTTGCATTTTGAAGAAAGCATACAAACATTTGAGAACACTGCTGTAACCCATTTCCTGAGTAATCTACAGGATACCAGTTTTAATTGTTGCCCAGAGCAAGAGCGGTGCTGGTTGCTGCACTTCAGCCCCATTCGTGTCAGTCTAAAAGACAGTCCTAAAAGGAAATACTCCCAATAAGCAGAATTTTACAGTGTATATTTGGCTTTCTATTTTGTGTGAGATGGAGAGAGGGTCTACTGTATGGATCTACAATGACTACTTGGAAAGCTAATGGTATGCCTATTCCATCAGAGACCGGAAACACGGGATTAGGGGACTGGTACAAGGGGTTGTGGGGGCGAAGCATGTGGATACATTTCTTGGAGTAGTCATGATCTATCAGGATATTCATGTCCTGTACAAAAGCCCACCTAAGGGCATCTGCTACAGAGTCATCTCCTAGTAATCAGAGAGATTGAGTCACTCCTACTGCAGAAACCATCTGGCCTCCTCACCCAATCTAGGGCTTGTTCAAAATGGCAATGATGACAAGGTTGGAAGTTACACATAAAGCTCAGCAACATGAACTTTCTCTTCTCGAGGCTGATCTGGATGTTACAATTACTAGGTACCCAGCCTGTCAACCATAGGGGACAATGATCAGCTCCATATAGAGCACCTTTCTCCATGGGGACCAGTCATAAAATCCTTTATATTTGGAGGTACGAGGGATATTTTCTCTTTGTCAACCTAAATACATCTCCCAGATATGGATTGGCCTCCCAGTATATAATGTCTTTTTCTAGTACCATGTTACAGGTTGAACTGTGTCCACTCCAAAAAAAAATATGTTGAAGCCCTAATCCCAGTAGCTGAGAATGTAATCTTATTTAGAAATAGGCTTATCGAAGCTGCAACTAGTGAAGGTCAAGTCACACTGGAGTGGGGCAGGCCTTTAATCCAGCATGACAGACCATATTACAATAGGTGGAGATTATACTTCTGCAGCTACAAATCAACTAATGCCAAGGACTGCCATCCACACCAGAAGCTAATAGCATGGAATTGATCCTCTCCTACACCAATGAGTGATGGTGACTGTACTGATACCTGGATTTCAGACTTTTAGTCTCCAGAACGGGGCAAGTATAAATTCAAGTTTTTTTAAGCCACTCAGTTAGTAGTACTTTGTTATGGTAGCTCTAGAAATCTAATATACACTCTTATTCATGTCTTATTCATTGACATATTATACCAAAAATCATCACCATTTACCAAGCAAATTATTTTATGATGCAACAAATGCAGCAACAGACTCATGTTTATGGGATTCACTGGCCTTACCACATGTTCCCTCATCTAGAGGCAGATGGCCCAGTGAAGACTTAGCAATGGCACCAGCTGAAGAGGGTGGGACTAGGGTGCTTTAAACCAGTGACCAATAAATGATAATGTTTCCCTATCCCCCCCTCCCATATCCAGGTTCAGGAACTAAAGGTGAAAGTGGGAGTAGCCTCATGATACTAAATCTGAAATCTCTGTGATTGAAAAATTTGTTTCTTGTTCCTACTCCCTTGGGTTCCATCAAATTAGAATTTTGAGTTCCTGAGAAAAGAGTGTTTCCAACTGAGAATAAAGTCACAATTCCATTATATTGCAAGCTAATTCTACCTCCTATTAATTTAGGGCTCTTATGCCAATTAATTATCATGCAGAGAGGGGGCTGCAAAATCGTCTTGGTGAACTAGTCCAGTTGCCAAGGGGTGACTTTGTTGCAGCTACCCAATAAGAACAAGTAAAGATATGTGGGGAGTCTGGTATATTCACTGAAGTACTTTTACTACCACAATAATTGTTACGGGAATCTGCAGAAACTCAGTAAAGTTAAGGCCAAAGGTTTCAAATCTTTATGAGAACAGAAAGGGTAGGTTCACTTCAATAGGAAAAAAAATCCAACAAGCCAAAGCACTGGCAGAGGCAAGAGAATACAGAATGGGTGGTGGGGAAAGGAGGTTCCAAACAAGGACTATGCAGGTTTGGAAGGAAAAGCTGAGCAGAAGGCCAGGAATTTCACTGAAGCTCTAGAAGACAGCTGCAGCATGGAGGCTAAGAACCACCAAAAGACAAGAACAACCTGGGTACAGCAGTTCAAATAAATATAAATCAGATCTCCCCCTGCCTCAGGGTGTTCTAAGGGTATTCAGAAGAGGAAAGCTGGGTCTACCAGGCAGTATGTATAAGGTTCTCATCAGATTGGGGGACTATGATGGTTAGCTTTTTGTGTGTCAGCTTGGCTAGGCTTCGTATTCAGGTATCCAAACAAACAATTTAGGTGTTCTGTAGAGGTGTTTTTTAGATCTGGTTAACATGTACAATCCTTGACTTTGAGTAGTGGAGATTGTTCTTGATTATGTGGGTGGACCTTATTCAATCAGTGAAAAGGCCTTACAAAAAATACTGAGATTTCTTTGCAGAAGAAATTCTTCTTCAAGATTGCAGCATCAGTTGCTGCTCCCAAATTTCTAGCCTTCTGGCCTGCTCCACAAATTTCAGACTTGTCAATCCAGAGTCACACAGCCAATTCCAAGAAAAGAAAGGGAAAAGAAAGGAGGAGATGGGAGGGGAGAGGAGGGGAGGGGAGGGAGTAGAAATCTCCTATAGGTTGGTTCTATTTCTGTGGAGAACCCAGATTGGTACAGAGACAAACTGTTAAGGTGAGCATGTCTAGGATACAAGCAGACCTATTTTTAAACCTCGTCAAACATTTGTTTCAGAGAAATCCATTATTGTTCCCCAGATGTTGATGTATACTTTAAGTTAAAATGTATATGGGGGCTGGTGAAGCAGTTCAACTGTTAAAGGAAAAGTACTATTTGTTTCTTGAACGTCTATATGATGATTCTCCTTGTACTTGTTCTACTTGCATCAGTCTTCTGTAAGTCACAGTGGTATGCTGAACTGAAAATATAAAAATGACGTTTTGGGTCCAATAAAATGAGCTGTGTTACTTGCAGCTGAGATGCATTACTGGCACATGGTGCCCCCATGAACCACAGCACAACATCTCTGGGACAGCCGGCCGGCGGGCCTGGCAGAGAGTAAGCACAAATGGAAACTACTTTGTTTCCTATCTTCACAGCCCAAGGTTGGCCTCACTGATACAGTGTTCAAACCTGGTGAACTGGCCAACTGCCTCTTGGGTTTTTTTTTTTTTTTTTGGGGGGGGGGGTCAAAATCTACTGAAGAAAATGTTTTCATTAACTGTTTGAAGCAAAACCAACTTATTTGACCCTTAAGATAGCCTACCACAAAGTACATAATAAAGCACTCCAAATTACAAAAATTGGCAGTAACGTTTCAATATCATTCAGCAAAAACATCCTCATCATGGGTTTACTATGGCAGTGACTGCTAATGTGCTTTGGCATGTTACTAAATACAGAAACAGAACCCATGAACTCTTAATTCACAGCAGGAACATAGAACTGTTATGAGGTGAGTTATTCTGAGTTTAATATGCCTAGGCCAGAGGGAGACTCTACCTTATGCTATAACATCTTGGACACAGGAATATACAGAAATAGAAACAATACAACTTGGCTTCAGCCCAAACAGCTCTACCTCAGTTCTCATTGTTTTGGGGGGTGGGCAGGGGATAGGGTGTAGGGAGTAGGGTGGCTGTGGAATCAGAAACTGGAGAGTTGTTAGGATCTGGAGCAGCTACTTGGTCTCTCTCTCTGTCTCTCTCTCTCACTAACTGATGTGTCTCCCTCTATTTCTGCATTACTGGGTGTGTTTGTCTGTCTCTTTACATCTGTCACTCTGCCTGTTTTTTTCTCTGTCCCTCATACCACAAGGTCTTATCCTTGCTTCAGCCTTCATGTGTCTATAATTTTCCCCTTGTGTTGTCCAGATTTATCTACCCATTTACACATGAATCCTAGTTCTGGCTCAACATCTTTTATAAATTTAAAAGATGGTGGGCGAAACAGACCACCAAAGTGAAGCTGTGGCTGGTTTGGAGTTTCACATGGGTGACTGACCACTCAGCTATGGCTGTTGAACACACTTTCTAAGAAGCACATATTATACACATGTGAACAATGGGAAATTTGTCTATGTATGTGCATAATTAAGAGCCCAAAACATTAGTTTCTCCTAGCAACTATTCATTGGGGAACTTGAAAGATTCCGTTGATTTTGACTTTAAGGACAGGATCTAAAAACCAATTCAGGAAATTATGCCATAGGATGAAAATTATAAAAAGAGCCCTTGACATCTCCAATCACAAGGACTATTGGACTATTTGGCAGCTCTTGCAGACACTCACCTGAAGCACCTAAAAGGAGTGCTGCATGGTGATCAGAGGGAAAGCGGGTAGAGGGAAGGTGGCAAAGGGGAAAGGAGGTCAATATATGGTGACAGCAGGACACAACTCTGGGTGCTAAACACGTAGCGCAATATAGAGATGATGTAGTATAGAGTCGTATACTCGAAACCTGTATAATTTTGTTAATGAATGTAACCTCAACAAATTTAATTAAAAATTTTAAAAGCATAACTGGACATCAAGTCTTTTGATGGAGATCCCAGCCACCAAAGTGTATGTCTTTTTCCTGGCACCTTTTCTGGGAAAACAGCATGGGTAAGAATACCTAGTCCTTAAAAATTAAACATAATATTATAAAATTCTTCCAATATCACTGCCTTCTGTAGCACTTTATCATACAGATCAGTAGAAGCATAAAAATTTTAAAAAGTGAAATTATATCCTCATAAAAATTAATGTTTATTAGACATAGGCAGGATGGGTCTACAGTTTATGGACAGAATGTATAATATTAGAGAGAAGAGAAGATAGGATTAAAATTAATATGTAAGAAAAGCATAAAGTTAAAGCTAAATTTTAACAGGGAGCTGAAATGTGGAGGTTATGGATGGAGCTGTTCAAACGAGGTAACTGTCCCTAGAAAAGCTGGACTGGGTCAACCAATGAAAAGGATGCTGAGAGTAAAGGTCCACTGAACACATGCCAAGAATATGAGTGACAGAAGGGAGGAAAGCAGGAAGGGAGAATGCAGAGGGAAGTCAGGAATTTCATTTGGGAGCAAGCAAGGTGCTGAGGAATCAAGTTTGCACAGAGGATTTCTGGAGTTTCTGAAAGGCTACCAAGAGACAGGAGATAGAAGCAGCAAATTTGGTAAATTAGTTGGGCAATAACATGTGGTATAAATTGAGTAATGGAGTGCAAAAGGATTAGAACTTTGCCCTGTTATAATCAGCATGGTGCTTCAGCACTGAAACATACCCAATCAGCCCAGGACCTACAGATCTGCACAGTGTGCATTCCTGGTCCCCTCACCTACCACAGCAGCCCTCTCTCATCACCTTTGTCCCTGCCATTGAAATTCTCCTCTCCTGAGCATTGACTGATTCCTGATTGTGGCAACAGACAGGTTTTAGCTAATAGGACACAAGACACTCCCTATACTTCATACACCCTGCTTTAAACAACACTCTCCTTTACTGTCAAAATAGGACAGATCTAAATGAGTCTCAATGTGCACAGGGAACAAAGTATAGAAGTAGCTTCTTGTGGGTCAGAAAGAGGAAAGAGGATGTAACGGAAAAGAAACAATAATGACAGAAAGAGGAGGAGAACTATTGGCACTGCCCAGAGGAGACAGTGAGAAAACAGGACTTTGAGGGTGACAGGAGGGGAAAATGAGAATCACGATGTCAAAAAGACAGTGGGGAGAATATGAAGGACACGGGAGAAATACTTGAGAAAATAAAAAGAGAGTGCAGGGTCAGAAAACTTAAAGTTAATAAAAACAGACATAAAAAAAGAGATACAAGAAAATCAAGAGAAAAGCAAAGCAAGTGAGCTGAGGAAGAGGCTAAGAGAAGAACCTGTATGGATGGCCTCCTTTTGGTCATCTATAACCACAGTCACTGTTATAAATCCACATTGCATCTGGAGAATCAGGAAAAAACTAACAAAAGAGAATGAGAGGGTTAGAAACCTCTGCCCCGGAGAGGTTTTGAGTAGTACTGGATTTTTAGCTCCCCTTTGCTAAATTAATTAAAAAGACATAATAAAAACTGTTTTTTAATTATGCAGTTACATAATCTGCTTGCATTAGGAAACTAACCACCTCTTGAAATACATGGCTTTAAATGAATAAATAGTCTATCCTTTCACATGTGACTAATAATTAGCCTACAAGATCTAAGGCTTCATATTAGTGTAGCATAAATAATTCATTAATTTTCCAAGAGCAACAAATCACAAGGACCTTAAAAATGAGTAATCTCACAGTGATGTAAGTCCAAGCATCTTGTTCAACCTCCTCATCATTAATATAAACACAATTACCAATAGCAAAGTGCTCTGTAGGAGCTACAGGAAAATAACTTTTAGCCTGTGATCTTGTTTTTTCTGACAAAAGAAATTTCAAACAAAGGAGAAGGATAAAATTTTCTCAACAACCATAAGCATCATTGATTATGTCATTTGTCTATTATCTAGAGTTAAGTAATGTCTCAGATGAAGTATACTCATGTGTTATGCTGTTGGTGTTGTGTCTCACATGTGATATTTGATGAGTCCTTCTTGGTACCTTTCAAGATTTTTCTGTAGGGGAATCACAGAAATGGAGCTTACATGGAGGGTTAACAGCAGGGGAGTAGGAAGGGGAAAGAGGGGGAAAAAGTACAGAGAATAAGTAGCATAAATGATAGGTAGAAAATAGATAGGGGGAGGTCAAGAATACCATAGGAAATGTAGAAGCCAAAGAACTTATATGTATGACTCATGGACATGAACTAAAGGGAGGATGTGGGTGGAAGGGGGTGCGCAGGGCAGAGGAAAATAAAGGGGGGAATATGGGACAACTGTAATAGCATAATCAATAAAACATATTAAAAAAGATTTATCTGTAAGGGATGGATACTGGTAACTTTTATATCCCTACTCTGTTACTAACAGTAAAGCATCGATACTGAATAATCATTTAAAAGCTGAGAGCCACATTTGCTTCGAAAGCCCAGTTGAAAGACAGTCTACAACATTTTTATTGTTGTTCAAGTACAGTTGTCTTCACCCCCCCACCACTCCCCACTATGCCAGCCTATCTATTTTAAATGGAGGATTCCTATCATCATTTAACCATTTCTTGAAGAATTATAACCATCTACTATTATGCCATGGATCAATAGAATCAGTCCCCTCTTTGATTTTTGGATCACTGTTCTCGTTGCTACTGCTCCATAACTGCTTTAATAGCTTTCTACTTGTTTTTTCTAATTCTAATTAACTATGGGACTGAAGACTAGGCTCATTAATATGTGCATGTTAAATAAGGCCCAGTAAATCTATTAGGGAAGAACATGAGTCAATAAATAACCATTGATTTTACATAACATCTTCCCATACACTAACTTATATAATATTTATAAAAACCTGTAGATAAGTATTAGATATCTTATGCTATTACAGAAAAGGAAACTGAGACTTGAAGAAATGAAATAACTTACCTAATGTTATCTAGCTATAAAATTGCAGCATACAATCTCAAACCCAATTTGTCTCATTGCAAATCAACTTTAGTACTTTGTTAAAAGCAATTTTAGGTTTTGTTTGTTTTTTTTTTGTTTTGTTTTGTTTTGTTTTGTTTGCTTCTAGCTAAGGAATTGTAATCCAGGACAAAGTTTCCTAAACATGTTTCATTAAACACAAATGATACAAGGTGTAAGTGTTATGCACTGAAAGGAAAATACTGGATCTGCTTTACTGTAGGACTCTTGGAATATTTTAATAGGCTAACATGCTTCATAAATCTCAGAAAGCAGCGGTTCCATAACTACCTGGACCTCAACCTGACCCTCGGTAACAGTATACCACGTCAGACTTCCAAGGAGCACACAGCAGAAAATGATGTCCTGGCAGGGGATGTTGCTCACCAGACCGGGTAAGTGAGGTCTGACAGTCTTAGTCTTTGCATTCCCTTCTCACGTACCATCTGTTAACATATCAGAGATTAAAATATAAATTCTGGGGAAGCTTGATGTTTATGCAAACAATTGTCTTTTGGTAATATAGAATTATTTCAAATAAAAGGGGTAGATAAATCTTGCCGATGTAGTTGCAGACTATACCTATAAACTATTATGAACAACATGCAATCAGAAAAGATAGATATAAAGTGGAGATCCTTCGGCTGGATTTGGAATTAAACCGTGCACCATGACAGACCACAGCGCTGTTGTACCGTGACCTTGCCCTGAGATATGATGCGCTGCTCTTAGATCTACATGGTTGCATAATATCCAGAGTAAGTCCATGATTCTACCTTCACAAACTGCACATACTCAAAATACTTGAGCAATGCTTCAAACTTCAACAAATAGTTTTTAAAGTAGCCAAATCTATTTGCAGTTTATTAAAATACTTATGAAATAGCACCATTTTAGAATAGTAACAGAGAAGGCCGTATGTGGCCCGCAAAATAAAAGATTATCTGAAGGGAAATAGGTTTTGCCTCATGGAAATCTGCCCGGCACACTGTTGCCATCAACATCTGTGAGTGAAAATTTTTACTAAGCATTTTATATTTATTATCTTATTTAATATCTAAAACAGCTCAACAAAGGAAGTATCTTAAAAATAATCTTCAATTTTACAAATAATAAAATTGAGATTAAGAGAGGTTAATTAAGTTTCCTACTGAGGTAGAGCTAGGATTAAAGCCAGGCTTCCTGATTACTCACCTCTCTCTGTGATGCTCCTACTCACCTACTGTTTCATATATTAAATACATGTAACAGCCTGATTTTCCTATTTAAGTCAAATAGTAGCCATAGAAGGAAGCCATTACATAAGGAAGAATGTATTCTCAGTATGATTTCCCTGTTTTTACCTGAGCAAGCTTCTTATGACCACAAAACAGCCCTTCATTAGGTTTGACCTACAACTAACCTCCCCTCTGCAATTGGAAGTCAAAAGACCATGGCATCTCGTGATTTCTTCTTCTCTCTTGACATTTCTGCTGTCTCATCAAGGCCTTTACAGATGGAACTTAAATATGATTAACTGAAGTACAAGCTTAATCTCAAATGAAAACCAACAAAGGATATATGAATGGCAAAGCAAGTCGGGTCTAAAACTCACAATAGCTTTACCAAAAACCAGTAGATAGTCAATATGCAGTTCTAGATTTTGCATAAATTAATTTTAATCCAAAATTCAATAAAAGGGAGAAGGAATCATAGGACTAATTTGGCCTTCAGTACAGGAGAAGTTGGAAGGGGTATGATCAAAGGAATCTAGAAGGGTGGACTATCAATCAATGAAAACACAATTGTTTATTGAGTATTTACCACCACTACTATTAAACCACAATGTTTAGAATCCCAAACATTGAACTCTCAATTGAGGTTAAAGCATGACCAGAGAATGAGTATGTGTTAATGAGAATATATATTACTTGGAGAGAAGAGGTAGTAACTGCTCAGAGAATATTATTACAGTAGTAAGATATAATACAGAGCCTGAAGGGACAGAATGAGAGACAGGTAAATTATGATTGAATCTGGAGAAGTCACATCAATGAAGTGAAGCCCTGTATATCCAAAGATACACCAGAGCTATGGGGTTTCATTTCAGAAGGTAGCATCATTGTTCTAGGTACTGTGTACTAGGAAAGTGAAATAAAGGATAGTGTTGAGATAGAATATTGAAGCCAACACCACAAGCTTACCTACAAATGAGGGGGTTTTCGTCCTCCATCTGTCTGTGTAAGTTGGTGACTTTTCACAATGTAAAACACATTCTGGCATTAGAAGCTGAGACTCCTCACAAATAAAAAATAAACCCTTTCCATACTACAGGAAAAGGTCACAGAGGTCTGTTACATAAAAGTGATATCACCCTGGCCGGTGTGGCTCAGTGGATTGAGTGCCAGCCTGGAAATCAAAGGGTTCGAATCCCAGTCAGGGCACATGCCTGGGTAATGGGCCAGGCCCTCAGCAGGGGATGCTTAAGAGGTAACCACACATTGATGTTTCTCTCTCTCTCTTTCTCCCTATCTCCTCCTCTCTCTAAAAAATAAGCAAATAAAATCTTTTAAAAAAAAGAAATACAAATAAGAAAAACTGATACCATTATTTATACCGAGAGCTCCATGTTTAGAGAATTCCAAAGGGACAAACGTGGATTTTCCTGGTATCCTTCTCATTGCTAAGAGTACATATCTCTCAGTAAAGCATGCCCTTAATCCTATGGTGTTCTGGTAAGCATTTAACAGCTGGATCTGCAAGAAAAAAAGTTTATTATAAATTTCACTGCTTTAAGAACATCTAGCATGCAATTTACAAAAAAATAAAATATATAATAGTCATCATTGTAAATTCCATTTCAATGATTTCAGGGTGATCTGCTGTCTCTTATAAAATCCACCATCAGTTCCTTTTTTTTCTGTCCCAACAACAGTTCTACAAAATTGAACTATGTATAAATGCTTGATTACAATCTGATTCAAAAAGAAGTTACTTGGGTCGCTAACAAATGAGTGTAGCTCTGTCATAAATGTCGGTTGGTACTTTCTTTCACATTATGGAATGAATCTAAAAGGTAAAGCTAACAGGACAAATGTATGTCAGACTCCATTCCATTTTCAATGACATGAGCAATTTCTTTGCTGAATCAGATAATAGTTTTCAAATATTAGAAGAATATTTTCTCAAATTTATGTGCCATTCACAATGTAACAGTTACAGACATGAAACAACTTAAAATTTAATATTTTCTCCATCATTTTTAAGTGTAGACAATGAACAGAGCAAGAATTTGTAGCATTTGTAATTTCCATGCTGTACTTCCATCATGAGTGATTCAAAACCAACAATGCAAATAACATTACACAGTATTTCCACCATTCAAATATTATAAATGCAAATAACATCAAAACGTTAGATACTAGTCATTAAAAAGGAACAAGTCTTAAATATTTAGTATTAGTTTTAATATTGTGTTCAATTATAAGTTTACATAAATTGATTTTCAATAATGGCAATTTAATAAATAGCAAAATTGCTGCACATTTACCAGCTGGCTCTTGAGAGCTAGTGGGCACTGTTTTGAGCATGCCCCACCTCTGCTCCTCCTAGCTGCCAGCAGAACGCCACGCACACCCCCGTAACAGCCTCTCCAGGTGTGCTTCCTTAGTTGCAGCATTATTTTGAAAATTCCTGACTATCATCGCTTCAGTTTTTAAAAATTCCCATTGTTATTTCCCAAAGTGAAATGAATTTGAGAAATAAAAGGAGGCAAAGAAGGTTGGGTCAGTTAGCCATTAAAGAGCAAATTGCAGCGACAAGGGCAGTGGGACTGGGTGTCAGGGCACCTGGGCCTCCGACCTGGCCCTGCCGTGGCAGATGTGCCTGTTGCATTTTGAGATTCTGAATTCTTATCTACAACGTGCAGCTAATTACCACTCACTTCACAGGTTTTTGTAAAGAGCACACACAAAGAAAAACCTGTGAAAGTGTTTCATAATTAAATTTATGATATAAAATAAATAATTTTATAATATGTTCTTTCAAATGAGTTTAACCTTTTAGAACTTTTTTCTTCATAAAAGAAAGTGGTGCTATTTTTTTTTTTGCTACTTCATCACCACTGACAATTTATAATTAAAGACTTTTTTTACTGTTTTGTGAAAAATCTTGTATCTATTACAAAATAGCTAGATTTGGTTCTGAATAGTTCCATCACAGGAGGTACCAAACATATTCATGAGAGCTTGAATACAGAAATGACATTCAAGAGAACAGAATTTCACAGCCAGCTTGTTCAACAAAAACTTGTAAGACAATTTTCAATTTCTCTGAGCCTCATTTTTCTTATCTTTCAACTGCAATGATTGAGTGAAACAATGCGATGTTCTTTCTAAATTTAAATTTTCCTATTATTTTCTTATAATTTCCCTAAAGTGTCCCTTTAAATATTGACTCATTCAAGTGGTTATTACAAAATATTGCCTACCATTTCTGACTTTTCAATTTCTAAACTCACAATCAGCCCTTACATAAGAACATGCTTTGCGATAGGTCCTTTCCTTGCAGAGGAGCAGTCCATGGTCCCTTTGCTATTATCGTTACACAGTGATGATTATTCTGCTCTTCAGGCATTAGCATGTATAGAGAAGGAATAAGGAAGTAGAATAATTTTAAACCAAACTATCAGAAGCCACTTTCTCAAGATAAATAATAAGACATCTCAGAAAGTATAAAGCAAATGGAACACAACATCTAATTTATTTTTCTCTATCTTGATGTGTTACCCTTAAAAACATCAATTCTATGAAGAATTGTGGAATGCTTAGAAACACTTGCTTTTTTTAATTGCAACACCCAACTCCAAATCTTTCTGTTTCTAAGGGCTAATTCCTAGCCTCTACCTGGTCTTCTGAACTGCCTCTTCCCCTGATAGGTCTGCCCTGAGCCACAGAGCTCCCAAACCCACACTCCTAGCACATCTCAGAACAGGTTTTTTCAATCCAAGCAAAAAAAAAAAAAAAAAAAACACTAAAGCAAAATAATTAATAATAATAATAAAACACAACCTCCAATCCAAATAAGAATCATTTTACATACACATGACCGTGAAAACCATCTGACTCCTGCAGGATTAGGTGCAGAAGTGAAAAGCCCACCTGGGTAATTCCTTAGACAATAAGAGTTTTCCCTGGAACCTATTTATTACACAGTAAAGAAGAGTAGGATGTTCTTTATAAAATCTTTTTTTTTTCCTTAGGAACTCAAAATGTAAGCCTCTACCACTGACAAGGTGGCATTTTTAGATTAAGCTATGGGAAATCTAGCGTGATTTACAAATACAGCAGTCCAAGAATAACAGCCTTCCTGCCATTCGTGATTGGCATCATTATTATAGACTCTATTATATTCTTATCTCACTGTCCAACAAAGCTATTCATTCAGCAACTAAGCTCACATCAGAGACAAGGCAGAGTCTACTTATCTGCAGAAAAAATGCTTTTGAAAAATATAGTCTCATTGCTCAGACAGAACCAAGAGTGTACATGACATGGTACAAGGTGCTTATGATAGAAGGTGGCAAGAAATGGAGTCGCAACAGAAACACCAGCTGAGAAGGTGTTTAATCTTCGAGGTGTGAGGTATTACATTCTCGCACTCTCGCTGACAGATATCAGCCATGAAGGGAAAAACTATCTGAAACATACGAGGAAAAGTACACTTAGGTCCTTTTGATGTTTGTGTTGGCAAAGCACTTCAGCTTTCATATCCAGTCTTTAATAAAACAGCTGAAGTGCCTGGTTTATAAATAAAGGAAGCTAAAAGATTGCTGAATAAGGTCTGTCACACACAAAAAAAATTCAGCTTCACTTCAATATATGCCTGGAACATTCATCTCAACACACACACACACACACACACACACACACCCCTCTCAGAGGTATCTTATAAGCAACTCCATAGGTGTTTTTAACAAGGCTTTTAATTTTCAAATAATTTTTACCATGGGAAACTGATGAAATCTTACAAATGCATACACTCAGAATGTTGAGGCAAGTAACATAGCCCATCTTTTGTCACAAGGCAGAAACTGAAGTCCATATGCATGATGGTGGTGAGGACAATACAGGTCTCTCTGCCAGAGGAATGATCAATAAAACACATAACTGACTTTTCAGTAGGTATGAGGGGCAGACACAATAGCAGCGAGCAAAAAAGATTCTGTCGATGATTCATGTACTTCTCAAACTCCCCTGGGCCTCCTAATCCATATGAAGGGCAAGGGCTTTTCAGAGATTGTATGTCAGGTGGATAAATATTAATACCAGAGGATCCACCGCCCATCAGTCTTCCTGTGGATCATGCTGATAATCCAGACAGCCCCACACTGTGGAGAGCAATTCCTTCTCCACACCTATGCTCACGAATGATGCACACAACGTGTGCTTCCACAATTTTCTAGACCTGCTCTCTCACACTGTCCTCTACTAAGTGCTAACGGGACGACCTAGAAAGTAGTCAAAGAAAGCACAAATTCAACCAAGACAAATAGATAGAGCTCCAGGAACTAAGAATTGGGACAAAAGTTTTAGATCACCTAGCCCAGTCCCACCCAAAAAGAATCCCCTCAATTCCCCTTCGAGATGATACTGACCCTGCTTCAATGCCTGTCCACTGTGGACATTCAGAACGTGCCTTCATGACAATGGTCCACATTGGGGCCACTGTAGATTTTGAGAAAATTCATCTTAAGTTGAGATCTGGTTCCATGTGGTTTTCACCCAGAGATTCAGGCTGGTCCCAGGGAGAGAGAGATACAAAAGGTATTTTTGTAAGACAGGAAGTCAACTATTTATTATAGCTTTTAGTTCTAGAAAGCTTTTAGCATTGACATGTAAGTATACAATCACCCAATTTTCAGAACTTACTCATATACTCTTTTAGAGAATATAATTCTCTTTGTGCATGAGGCCTCAAAGCTAATCACGATTTCTTAAAATTCACCATGGAATTTTTACAACTGTTTGTAAGTCCTCACAATAAACTGTGGAGTAATTTATTAAAATTAAGGTGATTTTGTATAAAAGAAATCAATGTCTTTTACTGTTTTACCCTATATTTTAGACTCTAATCCTACTTTTCCAGTCAGAAAACTAATTTTCTTCCTCTTGAATATGAAAGAAAGGTGGTTGATCATCTCCAGTAATACAGAATCCTGGGAAACACTTGGCTAGTTTCTCCCTTGTCCTTGGCCCCTGCCCTCTATTGCAGTCCTTTCCAGTTCTCTATTTCTCTAGCCTTTTGCCAGTTTTCACATTCTTCCAGGCCTCTGCCACTCTCTTACAGGCATGTGGCATTGCCCTTCTCATTCCATCTGTAGGGTCCTTTAGAACCTGAATTCATCACAGCATTTCTTGTGAAGTGTCATTGATTTTTTTTGGTCATCTCTCCTTCACTTTCCTCCTAAGAACCATTAGGAATTTTACCACCCAATTTTCACAGTTTTCATTTCTAGAGGACCTAATCTTTCATTAAGAGTATCTCATTTTGGAATGGGCCTCTGTCTCCCTACCCCCTTCTCACACCAACTTTTGGAGCCCAGATTTTATAAAATTTAGAGGTATGCTTGACTGGGACTGATATTTCTCTACTTCTTTTTCATGCATCATAAGACACTTTTACCCAAGATTCCTATCACTTACACATTTCAACTTCAAAATTGCTTTATTCCATCCAAGCAATAAAGTCTTGGCAGGGCTCAATGCTGTGACTATCTCTGCTACAATTAGAACTTAGATAGGAGAGGATTTCATAAATACACATACTGATGCATGTAATTGACTTAAGAGATGAAGTCACTTTTCCTGACAGACAGTAAATCTGATTGGCTGATTGGTTTGATATAAGGTCTGGCTTTGCCAAATAAGTAAAATAAACACTTTACACAAATTAGCTAATTCTGTAGTTCTGAGATTTTCACAATAGTATGTTTAAAGTACATAAAAGAAATCATTTTATCAAAACTATTTATTGATGAATGTGTACCAAAAATAAGAATAGTTATTGAATACATATCAGGAAGGACTCTTTGGTATACTTCCTATAAACTGAGAAAGAAAATGACTGTAGTGACAAGGTGACAAATCTCTCTGCAAGTCAGGATCCAAATTGAAGGGAACCAAATTGAATTGTCAGCTGATAGATTAGTAAATACATTTTTGATGATAGATTGCCATACCTAATTTTGGCACATACTTGGAAGGAGTTCAAAGAATTGAGTGATATTGCTATACTAAAACTCCTTTCCTTTCTATCTTTTTATGTATGATGATGCTTTCTTAGTACTTAGATATATATTTCAATATAAAGATATAAATATAATTGTCAAGAAATATTCAAGGTGATGAAAAGCAAGGACCTACAACCAAGATTACTCTACCCATCAAAGCTATCATTTAGAAAATAAGGACATACAAAGAGCTTCCCAAACAAGTAAAACTTAAAGGACTTCATCACCACCAAATCAGTATATGAAATATTACAGGGTCTTCTTTAAGAAGAAAAAGAAATAAAAATATGAATAATAAAATGGTTATAAATACCTATCTCTCAACAACTGAATCTTATAAACAAAATAAATAAGCAAGCAGAACAGAAACAGAATCATATATAGAGAGAGGACATTTTGATGGTTGCCAGATAAGAAGGGGCCTAGGGAGATGGGTGAAAAAGGCAGAGAGATTAAGAGGTACAAACTGGTGTTATGGAATAGTCATGAGGATGTAAAGTACTGCATAGTGAATATAGTCAATAACATTTTAATAACTGTGTATGGTGTCAGATGGATATGAGATTTACCAGGATGATCAACTGGTAAGTTATGTAACACCTAATCACTGTTTGCACACCTGAAACTGATACAATTTTGCATGTCAAATGTAATTGGAAAATTAAAAAGTGATTTAAAAATAATCTTAAAAGTATAATTATAACTGATGCTGAATTTTGCTTCAATCAAATAATAACTAATATTTATCTAAGAGCAAATAGGCTAGTCTTATTATTCAAGTATTCATTTTAAATAATATTTTAATTTTTATATAAGTATTTATCAAAATTTATAAGATGTTGTTTTGAACAATTGGGTAATAATAATTTTCATAAAACTCAATCAAGAAGAAATTTTTTAACACTGTGAGTCTCATGGCCAAGAAATAAAAATCACTAAATTATAATTTACTCTGCTGTTTTTTTGTTTCAGAGAGATATGATACATGACCCCCTAAAAAAGACTTTCAGAGATACAGAAGTATATTGTATTAAAGTAAAAGTTTATTAGAAAAATATAATAAAATAAAAGTTCAAAGAAGAAAACAAAAGATATACATTTCCAACTAGTAAGAGTTTGTTTATGTATTTTTAAGTAAATATATCTTGAATCACAGAATTTTAAAATTGGAAGGGAAAATAAAGGTTAACTATTAAACCAGCCTTCACGCCTACTTACCTGCATTATCCCAAATAATTCTGAATAATTTTGTGTTCCCTCAAACATTAAATTGACTTCTAAACTTTTCCATTTTAAGCTTAAATGGTTAGCAAAGATGGAATTTCTGTCACAATGTAAATATTGACATTTAATTTTTTTTAATTTTTGTAAGAGTTTATTTGAGCCAAACTGATGACATGTTGGGAAGCAAGATCTCAAATGCTTTGACATTTAAATTAAAAAAAAAGTTTCAGTTCTTTCTTAAATATAGCCAGAGGGAGTCCAAACACTATTGCAATGCGATACTACCTTCATTCTCACCCTTCCTCTCAACGGTGTGCTTCTACAGTCACTTCTCTCCTCTGTTCCTGCTGACTGACCTCTTCTGAGGGTTTCCCACTGTGCTTCTACCGTCCTGGATTTCCACACCCAATTTTAGCCAAACTTATTTTTTAAATTATTGTTTTTGAACCATACACACTTTACCTAAACCATAAACCACTTACTTTTACTAGTGATCCTGACAAGCCTCTCGAATTGTTTTGGTAACTATAAATTTGCATTTACTTTGTATTCATGTATATTTTCTGCTTACAACATACCTAGCACATAGTAGATGCTCAGTAAGTGTAAGTTATTACAGATATAATATAGTTTTCCTTGACAGATATTTCAAGTCTACCTAATTAGCAATCTCATACATACTGTTATATATAATTTTAAGAATTTTTTCAGGTTCTTTTAGGAGTACTTGTCAGTTTGCTAGTTTCAAATTTTTATTTAGACGTTTTCTTTTCCACCTCAGATTATGACTTAAAATACATATTCAGAACTAGGATATTACCTCAATGATTATGGGTATTACATACTTGAAAATCTTCATTTTGTGGATGAAATGTTAACACAGAGTGATTCTTACCTGGTCTGAAATACACAATACAAGAAGTTAATGACCAAACTAGCCCTGGAAATGATAGAATGTGAGACAGATTTATTTAGCTGTTTACTCTGGCAAATGAAGAAATTATCACTGCTACTCCACTCAATAGTTGGCCCTCTCGTATGTCAACCTGCCAGCTTTTGTCACCATATAACATTGCTTTTCCATTATCAAAGTTTATAACATGTTTGTTCTTTTATATAAGTCTAGTTTTTATAACTGAAATTAAATTTTAACTTTAAAGATTGAAAACCATTAGTATTGTCCTTCTGTAAATACTATTCACTGCAGAACTTGGCATGGTGCCTGTACAAATACAACAAGATAAGTGATTTTATTCTGAACACTAAACTCCTTGAAGAATATTGAAGGCTCATGGTCAAATTGAGACCAGAAAAGCTAGCACTTGTGCTGCCTGTTACCTACCAGACCCAATAAGTGGAGACAGGGATTGAATCTTTTTATTTTGAACACAGAACTATCCTGTTTTAATTTTTCTTTCTGAAAGCAAAGCACTGCTGAAAGTTGTAAAGCTGCTTAGGTGAGGATGTGTTCATGTTTAACAATGACTATTAAATTCTACTTTTCTCCAAAGAAATACATAAGACCAAGTTTTAAAATCCTCGGTATACCACCTATGAACCCTATTGACATAAATGAGATGGAGGATAACTTGATAACCTGCTAGAGCTAGACTTTCTCTGTGTTAACTTTTAGAAAGCATTCCATTAGTACATGCTTTCATACATCAAAAGAACTTTCCTGTTGCAAAATCTACTTGAAGTGATTAGAAAATACTATGCACACAATTTCATCTTAGAAAACTATGTCAGATAATTGAGCCCTGGCTAGTGTAGCTCAATGGATTGAGCACAGACCTGCGAACCAAAGGGTTGCTAGTTCAGTTCCAGTCAGGGCACATACCTGGGTTGCAGGCCAGGTTCCCAGTGGGGGAGTGGGAGGCTAGAGAGGCAACCATACATTGATGTTTCTCTTCCTCGCTTTACCCTTCCCTTCCCTTCTCTCTAAAAATAAATAAATAAAATCTTAAAAAAAAGAAAATATAGGACTTCTGGGCAAGATGGAGGCATAGGTGGACACACTGTGCCTCCTCTCACAACCAAGATTAAGGACAACAAAAATATAGAGCCAAAAAAAAAACCAACAGAACAGATAGAAAATTGAATTGTACGGAAGTCTGACAACAATTCACTCAGACTGGTAAGAAGGGTGGAGCCGGTGGCTGGCGGAGAGGGGTCATGGCAGGAAAAAGCAGTGGTTAGTGGTCCTGGGGGGCACAGGCAGTGGTTGGCACAGCCCAGGCGCACAGGCAGTAGTTACTGACAGCGGGGAGGCAACGACGAGCAGACGAAGTGAGGTGCATGAGGCTGCTGACTGTGGCCACACATTCGCGCACAGATAAACCAGGTGAAAATGGGCAGCAAGACAGACTGTGCAGACACAGGGCCACAGAGCAGGGCCCCAGCACCAGGAAATAAAGCCTAAAGGCACCCATTGAGAACACTTGTCAGGGTTTAGTTGCCAGGAGAGAATCCCAGCCTCACAGGAGAGTTCATTGGAGAGACCTACAGGGTCCTAAAGCATACACAAGCCCACCCACATGAAAATCAGCACCAGAAGGGCCCAATTTGCTTGGGGAAAGTGGCAGAGGGCCTGGAATCTGAGAGAGAGAGTGGAGCAAGTGCCATTGTTCCCTCTCGGACCCAGCCCCTACATCCAGCTTCACAACCCAGTAACTGGATTGCCCCACCCTGGTGAACACCTAAGGCTCTGCCCCTCACCACATAACAGCCGTGACCAGACCAAAAAAAAAAAAAAAAAAAAGGCTCAAATGGGAGAACAGATCAAAGCCCCAGAGCTAATTCATCTAAGCAACCAAGAGATCGCCAACCGATCAGATGCATAGCTCAAAGCACTGGTAGCTAAGCTATCAGATGCACAACTCAAACCACTGGTGATTAGGAAGTTCACAAAATTGGTTGATTTTGGTCACAAATTAGATGAACAAATGAAGGCTACAATAAGTGAAATAAAGAAAAAACGCACAGGGAACCAATAGTGATGGGAGGAAAACTGGGACTCAAATCAATGGAGTGGACCAGAAGGAAGAAACAAACAACCAAACAGAAAAGGAAGAAACAAGAATTCAAACAAATGAGAAGAGGCTTAGGAACCTCCAGGACACCTTTAAACGTCCCAACATCCAAATTATAGGGGTACCAGAAGGTGAAGAGGAAGAGCAACAAGTGGAAAACTTATTTGAACAAATAATAAAGGAGAACTTCCCCAATCTGGCAAAGGAAACAGACTTCCAGGAAGTCCAGGAAGCTCAGAGAGTTCCAAAGAAGTTGGACCCAAGGAGGAACACACCAAGGCACATCATCATTACATTAGCCGAGATTAAAATGAAGGAGAGAATTCTAAAAACAGCAAAGGATAAGGGCACAGTCACCCACAAAGGAGTTCCCATCAGATTGTCAGCTGATTTCTCAAAAGAGACCTTACAGGCAAAAAGGGGCTGGAAAGAAATATTCCAAGTCATGAAAGTCAAGGACTTTCAAGGATGTATCCAAGATTGCTCCATCCAGCAAAGCTTTCATTTAGAATGGAAGGGAAGATAAAGTGCTTCTCAGATAAGGTCAAGTTAAAGGAGTTCATCATCACCAAGCCCTTATTATATGAAATGTTAAAGGGACTTATCTAAGAAAAAGAAGACAAAAAATATGACAGTAAAAAGACAGCAAACTCACAGATATTAACAACCAGACCTAAAACAAAAGCAAACTAAGCAAACATCTAGAACAGGAGCAGAAACACAGAAATGGAGATCGCATGGAGGGTTAGCAACAGGGGAGTAGGAGGAGGAGAGAGAGGGAAAAGGTACAGAGAACAATTATCATAGACGGTGGGTAGAAAATAGAATAGGCAAGAACAGTGTGGGAAAAGTAGAAGCTAAAGAACTTATGACACATGGACATGAACTAAAGGGGGCAATGTGGGTGGGAGGGGGTGTGCAGTATGGAGGGGAATGATGGGGGAGAAATGGGGTAATTGTAATAGCATAATCAATAAAATATTTTTAAAAAGAAAATTATAGTACTAAATTACTCAAATACTAAAAATTATCATGCACATAAACTCTCTCATGTACAGATAATTGTAGTCAAGGCTAGTTAATTGTCTGTACCTGGAGTTTTTCTCTCTCTCTTTTTTTATTGTTGTTCCAGTATAGTTGCCTCTATTTCCCCCCACTACTCCTACCCACACCAGCCATCTCCACCTCCCACCCTCGACCCTACCCCCACTTTGGCTTCATCTATGTGTCTTTTTATATGTGTTCCTTGATGACCTTTCTCCCTCACCCCCATTATCCCTCCCATCTCCCCTCTAGTTACTGTCAGTTTCTTCTTTATTTCAATGTCTCTGATTATATTTTGCTTGCTCATTTGTTTTGTTGATTGGGTTCCACTTATAGGTGAGATCATACGGCATTTGTCTTTTACCGCCTGGCTTATTTCACTTAGCATAATGCTCTCCAGATCCATCCATGCTGTCACGAATGGTAGGATTGAATCTTTATGAGCACTTTATTCAGATGGCCGGCAATCTGAGAAGACAGTTGGTTTGCACCCTAATAGACCATCTTACATTTCCTTTCAAGCCAGCCTTTTTATAAAGGGGCAAACGTGTATGTAAGGGGTCTAGAATTCAAGGGAAAAAAAGTGTAGGTAAGGGATTTGGAATGCCAAAAAGAGGTCAATCAGATAAAAGCTGCAATCCAGCAATTTCCCTAACATTCTTTCATCTGCTGTCTGGTCATTTTCTTTATCTGTGTCCTATGTCCTGTGTCCTGGGCAGCAGAAGTCTCTCTCTGGAACACAGTGGCTTGGATACCACCTCTATTTGTTATGGTGTCTTCTAGAGCACAAAGGTAAATCACTGTAGTCTAGAGTCAGGGTGGGCTGTACCTGCAGTTCCTGAAGCAGTAGCTTTTCATAGGCATTAATTACTAGGCTTATTAACTGTTACCTTAAACTAAAATTTTCCCACTCTTGAGTTTCCCCATCAAAATCAATTAACTATTTCAAACTGTTACTCAATTTGATTCATTGATCTAGGGCAAATTTCTTGGTTTGTTTGTTTTCCCTTGAAAATCTACTATTTCCCCCCACTCCCACATTTATTTTATTATTTAGAAAAGAAATATCTGCCTCCTTAGCCAAATAAGTAAGACATCTAGCTTCTTAATCAATAAAATGTGTTGAGTAGAATATTTTTTTCTTGAAAAGACTCTTCTTAGAGACCTGCTGCTGTGTTTTCTAAACTTGATGCATGTTTTTTATTATGACATTTACTATTATAGTATTCCAAATTTAATCCCATGTTTTTTTAGTTCCATTTTTTTTTATTTCCATGTCGTTCTCTTGCTTAGTTTCCATTTATGTTTTGTTGGAGTACATTCTTAGATTATTTTTAAGTTCATGCTAAGTAAAATCTCTTTATGTTTGAATATGTTCTTCCTTTTCCCCTCACAGTTGATCAATAGACTAACTGAGATAAGATATATAGGTCCAAAATAATTTCCTCAGAACTTCAAACTTTGCTTCTTGGCTTCTAATATATATTACTGGTAATAAGCCTGATAACAATCAAGTTATAGTGTCTTTGTAAATTGTTTTATTTTCCTTAGAAGCTTTGAAGGTCTCCTTTTTGTTTTAATTCTGAACCTTCATTGAGGTAGGTCTAAAATGAATTTAGCTTCCTTCATTCTATTCAGTCTTTGATCAATTTGTAAATTTTCTTCATCTTGGTAAAGTCTTCCTACAGTCTTTTTGGATTATTTCTTTACACCCATTGCCTATGTTCCCTTATTTATGTAAATCCTGTTAAAGATATATTGGACCTCCTACATTTCCCTCTATATATTTCTTTTTCCTCTTTGTCTTTATTCTTTTTTTTTTTCATTTGTTGTTGTTCAAGTACAGATTTCTGTATTTTACTGCCATCCCTGCCCACCACCCCAGCCGTCCCCACCTCCCTCCCATTTCCACCCCCCCCCCTAGTTTTTGTCCATGTGTCCTTTATACTTGTTCCTGTAAACCCTTCCTTTTTTTCCCTGAAAGGAATTTTCCCCTCTCCTCACTGGTCAGCCTGTTCTCTATCTCAGTGTCTTTGGTTATATTTTGCTTGTTTGTTTGTTTTGTTGTTTACATTCCTGTTAAAGATGATATCATATGATATTTGTCTTTCACTAGGTACCCATCAGTAAATGAATGGATCAGAAAACTATGGTACATTTACACAATGTAATTCTATGCAGCAGAAAGAAAGAAGGAGCTCCTATACTTTGCAACAGCATGGATGGAACTATCTTTATACTTTTACACTATTGATGATTTCCAAACTTTATCTTCTAGCCCTTCTTTCCTAATTTTTATTTTATTGGTCATATCTGTATGATTCTTGCCATCTGGTTGATTCTTTACATAGCAGTCAGTTTTAAATCAATGAACCAGCTATTTTCTAAAATTCTGCAAATATACAAGTTAGAACTTTTTAAAGTTCTTTTTATTTGAGAAAGATTATTAGTTTTTTTCTGTTTATTTAACTGTCTCCTTTTCTTTTATGCTTTGAATTTTACAAAATATAGGTGAATCCTTAATTTCCCAAGATTATAATAGTCTTCAATCACTGACTCCTTTGGTATATTTCATAGTTGTGCTGCTCCAACAGGCTTCTCCACAAGCCTATAGACTAGCTGCTTATGAATTCTTAGACATGAAAGCTCTGAATAATCATGCTATGGGCATTAACCATGGTAGCCCTAAAATTCAAAGGCTAATAATGTTGATACTAGATTAGATGCCCCTATACAATGGCTGCAAGTGGGAATGTAAATAGCCAATCTTTGGAGGTATAGCTAAAAATAAAGATAGCCACTGATATGATATTAATAAGATAATTTACCTTCCTCATTCACCAAAAATATTTACTTACCATAATTCTACCAATTTTACCCTCTTTGCTCAAAATCTTCCTAATTCAGGAATGAAGATAATGGGTAGTAAATAAACAACATCACATTGGAAATCTCAATACCTGTGTTCCGAGCCTAATTCTTTCTAAATCCTTGGATCATAACATGATGATGCTTGAGGTCCTATCCATATTAATATTCTACAATATCAGAAATTTAAGTGTCCATAAATGATTTTTCTGGTCCTGGGGATGTATAATCAAATAAAGCATTAAGCCAACAGAAATCACACATCAATATACATATCATATTTATATACTTATATTTATTTATTCAACAGGCACTATATTTAGTGCTAACAAGAATCTTCTTTCTCTCCAGAATGCTGTAATTGGTTTTCACATAATTTTTTTTTATCCTATACAACATACTGATGAGTTTTTAAGCACCTGGGACTCAGAGGAATACTGGAATTATAATTCTATACTATACTTAATCAACAATATGAAACTACAGTAGGGTTTTCTTTCAAATGAAACATTGATGTCCATATATAGCTTTTGTTTTTTCTTCCTAAATAAATCTCACATCATCCATCTCAGCAAACTCACCTTGTATATCTTATTGGTTCAGTCATAGCTACAATCTCAGAGACCTCTGTCAGTATTCATTGTTTGGCTTCCATGTAGCCCTGTTGTCAGATATGTCATCTTTCTAACCTCCTATCCAATCACTCCTCTTTTTTATAAAATTGCAAAGTACCTTTCACATTCTTATCAATCAAGAAAAAAGATTTAATCCTTCTAATTGACAAATATGTGTATTGCATGCACAGATTGCAAAATTTATCATTTTCCCAATCTGCCATAGAATCTAATTTTATATACATCAATATTTTTGAGAATATATATTTTTTAGTTATTCAATAAGAACAGTTGGTGATTTCATAATGTGACATATGATCTGCAAACTTTACTCTGATACATTACCTCATTTGAATTAGTCTGGGACATAAAAAAAGCACAGGTAATCCTTGTTTTACAGATGAAGGAGGTGAGGCAAAAGGGCAGAAGGATAAGTTACAGTTATATCCCAGTAGGCCAGAAACCAACCTCCTTAATATTTGCTGCATCTTCCCAATACCAAATTTTGGGTTATATCTTTCACCTTTTCTAATATCAGCTCAACTTTTTCTACAATCTTTTTTTCTAATTCTTTCATTCATTAAGCAAACGTTAATCAGCTCCTACCGTGTATCAGACTCTGTGCTAGTCACTAGGGCTGCAATGGTATACAAAAGTGTGGTTCCTGCCACCAGAAAGCATGGTTCAGTGAGGAAAAGGCATTAATCAAGTCATCACAGAAAACAGATTGGCATCACAACTATGGCAAATACTGCAGAGTAGAAGCACCCAGTGTCATCAGGCCCGGTATGCAGGAGGTTGACCTGAATCAGAGGGGCCAGAGAAGTCCATCATGAAACAGTAACATTTGAGCTTTGGTTGAACAATGAGGCAGAGTTTAACCAGAAGAGAAGATGAGAAAGAGAAAACTACAAATGCAAAGACCTTTAGTAGTAGGAAGCTTGGCAAGTGGGGAGTAGGAAAGAAGCCCAGCATGAACGGGATCAAGAGAATGGGGGAGAGCACAGTTTGAGATGAGACATGAGAAGAAATGGAGACCAGGACCTACAAGATTTCAAAGCCAATATTCAGAAACTTTGTCTTTATCCAAAAAGCAATGAGATTTATGATTTCATATACATGAAATATACAGAATGGGAAAATCCATGAAGATAGAAAGTATATTAGTGATTGTCAGGGGTTGGAAGAAGGGAATAATAGAGTGTGACTACTAATGTGTAGAAGCTTTCTTTTAGGGAAGATAAAGATATTCTAAAATTAGACAGTGATGGTAATCACACAACTCTGAATATACTACAGACTGTTGAATTGCATACTTTCAAAGGGTGAATTTATGTTATATAAATTATATCTTCATAAGGTTATTATTAAAAACTAATGATGAAAAAGTATGAAAGATTTTGAGAAGAAAACCTAGATAGAATTAGTTTTAAAAGATCACACAGACTTCAGTGCGAAAAAAATAAATTTGGGAGTGGAGAGAGGAGGCTATTATAACAATCCAAGTGATAGATATGTATTAAGGAGAACCAACAGGATGTGATGATAGACTGAATATTGGAAACTAATGAAAAGATGTCAAAGGGTGGCCCCTGCTGCTCTAGCTTGAACAAAGGAATGGATGTTGATACCATTCACTGACACTGTGGTATTGAAGGATGATCAGATTTTGAAAGAGAGGAAGGTAGGTATTGAGTTGTCTTTTATTAAGTTGAGTTTGAGTTTCTTTGGAGAGATGCCAGATAAAAGGATATACAGGTATGTAACTCAGAGTAGAGTTCTTAGTGAAGAGAAAACTTATGAGACTTCTGCAGATAAAATAATAGACACGGATACAGAGAAATGATCTGGGAAGAGAATATATGGTGTGAAGTCTAGAGGATAAGGACCAACCCTTGAGAAATGCCAAATTGTTGGCCATATAGAGAGTAAAAGTCCTCAATGGAAAAATGAAAATCAACAGAAGCCAGGGGGTAGGGTGGAAATCAAAAGAATGTTCTGTCAAAGAGGCCACAGAGAGCTTTCCAAAAAACCCTCAGTGACAGCCCTCATACGACAGTATCGCACTGTTGCTCACCTAGCTCTCCAACTAGGTTAGGAATTTTTTTTAAGGCAGGCATATTTTCTTCCTGCATTTTACTTACTACGTGGCCCATATTAAGCAGCCAACTAATATGTGTGGTATGTAAATGTATGTTAAAATTGTTATTTGGTGAAAAAATTGTTACATCAGCTACCCAATTTTTTAAAAAATGCCATTAGAATGACATAGAATAGCTCATAATTTCATGCTAGAAAAACTTTGATGCTATAGAAAATAAAAAGTTACCATTTTTCCTGATGAAACTATGTGGTATCTCTCACTCTACAGTATAATGCAAGTGCATGACCTAAACATAGCTTAGTGAAAATGACTAGCAGCAGCTATAGTCTAGCAGCAATTGTACTAAAAGGCAGAAATGCAAGCACAATAAAATTGAGGCTTAAAAAAATGAAAGAGTCTGAAGGGCTACGGAGGCAACATATTTTCAGAGCTAAACCTTTTATGGAAATTGACAGCCAAGACA
Source organism: Anoura caudifer (assembly GCA_004027475.1). Lineage (NCBI taxonomy): Eukaryota > Metazoa > Chordata > Mammalia > Chiroptera > Phyllostomidae > Anoura > Anoura caudifer. The sequence continues at coordinate 60,769 of PVKU01005549.1, read as the reverse complement.
GTAAGCAGAAACAAAATTCAAGGAGGCTGAGGAATGAGGAATTTGTGAACCATGGCTCAATTTGGCTCCCACCCACCCAAGATTCAGGAAGACTTGACCAATTTCTAGTGAGTGATATTGCTAATAATCAAGCTTACTTGTCAGAAAAATATGTAAAAATCATCAGGTTATTCATAATTACACATACATGAACATCCCACGGTTAACTACTTAGTTACTTTACAAGATATTTGCATTGTTCTTTAATTTGATTCCTTTCTTTTCTAAGTTCCAGGAGCTTGTGGAAAGCCTACTGACTGTACTCTTGATGCCCAAGCAGAGACTTCTTTAGGTTGGATGCACTCACCTGCAAGACATCATCAGAGAGGCCATGAGGGACTTCGAGTGTAGTGGAGTAACTAAGTCTTGCTCAGTGCCAGCTAATACTACACTGGAAATAATAGCAGGTGTTGGGAAGCTCTCCTGGGGGCTATTAGGGCAGTGCTCACTGCTTCATTTGCATAATACAAAGGACATTTTTTTGGGTAGATGGTACCCTAAAAAAATTTGCACTAATGTACACTTCTATTGATATATATGGGAATGTTTGAAACTTACAGCTGAACCGAAAATTTCACCTTAAACAAACTGGCTTGAGTAAGTTTGTCAACTGGGGCTTTGCAAGTTACAAAAACAAAACACAAAAACAAAAAAACCTTATGATCTGAATTCAGAAAATTCATCATGTTCTTTTGCCTCATTCTAACCTTATCTCAAAAGTTTCACAAATCACACATTACAATAAGGAGTTCAAAGTCTCCCATAAATCTAATCGTATTATCTTCTCTTGCTCTCTCATCATTTCATATTTTTATTGCCTTATCTCTTTTGTCCTGGAGGTCTGTAACACATATCTGCTTCTCCTAGCTTTATTTTTAAACCTTTTAGAAAAGCACTAACTTAAACTTATTCTTCTTATATGAGAATTCATCAATAATGCTCCCATTTATATTCCTTCATCACCCTTTCCATTTGTAAGCACACGGCATAATAACATGTTCTAGACTTTTCTGTTACCCTGAAGCAGTTAGACTTTTTTTAATATAAAATCTTTGTATCCCATAATTTTCTTCTGTCACCCATGCTGTGGATGTTTTGTTTCTAATACAGCTGCCCTACAGGCACAGACACTCAATAACTTTCATTTCCTTCTCTTGTTTGACTTTGTCCAAATTTTTCATTTGTTCTCCAATTTTTCCCAATAGAGAAATATAAAAGTCAAGATACTGTCATTCAGTTTATTTTTTATGTGGAAAGCCTAGACACTTAACCCCCCAAAGCAAGCATTCTTAAGTTTTTGTTCTGATCAGTTCTCTTGGCTATGGGGTCCATCACTGCAACTTGACAACTAGTATGTTGTAGCTACTGATCAGTCTTTCCTTCTCCTGCCAGAGGCCTAAATGCTAGTCAGACATGGAAACTATTAATTTCAGCCACTGTGGGTCAGACAGACTGTCCGTCAGGCTGCTCCCCTCAGGTGCCTTCAGTGGAAGAGTCAGCAGGTGAGAGGCTACAAATCGCTACCTCCACAACATGCTCCATAAAATCTGGTCAATCAGCAATTTGTTTGGGGGAGTCTGTGTGCTATTTACCCACAGAAACCCAAATAAATAACCCTAAGACTATGAGAGGCACTGTGATGAAGAATGTTATTGCACTTGAACCTTGAATTTCCTACTCTTCTTAATTTGAGAATATTCTGTGTGTTGTACACATGTGTAAAAACTATTAGCATTCGATGAATCAATCTTTAAGTAAAGATCCTCTGGAAACCTTTAGATTAAAACCCAAGGCTAATTCTTATGCATCTGAGATTAATAACCTTTTGACCACCAGACAAGTCTTTCTAGGGCAAGGTTTTCTCACTTTGTTTTCTCCAAACAGCACGCGTGCAAGAGAGAGAAAATCTTAACTCAAAAGGGAAGAAACTTCTTTGTGTTTCAATATCAATGATTTACAGTGTCCTCTAAGGCTCCAAGCACTCACCAGGGGCCTGTATTACTCATGTCTGGGGGCAAGGATGATCAAGGTAGCTGTATCCATCTCATAGAATTGTGTGGGAATTCAATTGCCCTTATCGAAATCAAGAATAACTCCTCTCAGCTTGGCCTCCAAATCTTTTGGGGGAAAATTAAGGCAATGAAGCTATATTTTTTTCACATAAACAAACTTGGAGACCAGTCAAACTATTATTTCATTGATCACATCATTTCAATACATTTAGACATTGAAGCATTGTAATAGACTCTGTGCTTGAGAGACGATCAGTTTTCTCATATATTTAAAAGTAAATAGATACCCTAACTTCTTGAGAACAAGCACTGAGAATTCTACCTTCAAATTATTGCCTGCTTTAATGCAGTGGAGGCAAGAGGTTCTTCATAACCTCTCCTAGAAATGATAGGCAGAGATGGCATTTAATCGAACTTATCTCTTACAGAATATTTTTAAATAGCCATCTCTCCCTGGTCTTTCACATTAATTAGAAGTAGGTTGGCTCATTTTTTTAATAGAGTGCACATGAAATTTTATAAATATCATATATTTTAGTTGTAACAGTGATATAAAATGTATCTTTCTGAGAAACAAACATAAGATTTTGATGGGAGTGTCTTTATTCTTTTATTAAAACTTTGATGGGACTGATTTGTTAATCTCATATAAGAAAAGAAAAACTAAAAACTGCACATGCTGTAACTATTGAAGGGCTTCAGGTCTCTGAAATGGAATTTGACCAAGGATATTCTGAGAAAATGGACAACACTTTATATGATACACACACACACGGGGTGGGGCAAAAGTAGGTTTACAGTTGTTTATATGAGAAATAATACAATAACTAGTAAATAATACAAAAATAAACCATGTTTCACATACAACTGTAAACCTACTTTTGCCCTACACTGTATATGTTAATATATGTTTACCTTACCTATTATTATTCTCACATGTAGTCTTCAGTTTAATAAGGCCATTTGCCCACTGAGTAGCCCATGTTCACTGCCACAACTGAGCCTTCTAAGCTTTAATCCATGCTCAGCAATATCCTCCCACTCAAACATCCTTCTGGGAGACTTTGCCCTGATAGTCTCCTCTGCACTCCTACCTTTTACCATTCATTTGTTCTCTAGTTTCAATGTCATATGTGCATATTTTCTCTTGCGACTAATATTATAAATTACTTTAGAGTAGAGAACAGACTTTTATCCCCCAGAGTGCCTAGCATAGTGTTAATAGCTTCACTCAGCCGCAGAAGAGCTAGTTATCATCTGGCAAACCTCAAAGGTCCATGTAAATAGTTAGTGCCCAAATTAATGCCTGTTTTAATTCTGGAAGTAAGGCTAGACAGTGTCTCGTGCTACCTGAGTTCTGTTTTGTCCCACATGCTGTCAGAGGTAACAAATACGTAGATGTGAAGTAGGTAATGTGAACGCGCAACTAATTAAGAAGTTTATTGTGTATGTGTTCTTATAATGAATAATTAAAAGAAGCAATTTGAGAGGCTCACCTATGCTAATGTGCTAGGATTTGCAGTTGATTTGATTTCTCATCTGTGTTTCCTTTGAACAAATGCACACACAGCCACTGTCCTTTATACTATGTTTATAGGTAGTCCCATTAGGAGCCTCTGGGCTAGAAAATTATGACAGTGTTCTAGAACAGTGATAGAAAGATAATTTAAAAATAATTAACAAGAATAATTAGCATGGGGCCAAGGGAAGACAGCTTTTATTTTATCAGCTAGTTTAATGTGATTAAATCTGTATAGAACACAAGATAGAAAAGTACCTATATATGGCAATATGAAGAAACTATAATTTTTCATTTTCATTTTATTTTCCTGCTTTCCTTTCCCACTGAAAGTCAGCAAGATGTAGTCACTGTGATCCTCACTGCTTTTTGAAAAATGCCAGCCAGCATCTCTCACAGCGTAGCTCTGTTTGACTGAAGGTACAACGGCATAGCTCTAAGGAAAACACAGCAGGGGAACATCAGGGCCTGTCAGCATACTGCTCCTGGAGCTTATGTATTAGGTGACTACTTTGGCCCCAACTAAGGAGAAAAGAAAGAAAAAGGTGAAGACACTAAGCATCAATATGATTTTTACTTGTTTTTGCTTATTGTGTTTTACTTTCTTGAGAGCAAGACTAAACTATGTGGGTAAAAGAACAGAGCCTTTAACACTCACTTGTAGCCAGTAAGGTGTTCCCAGCACTGACTGTCTTATAATTGGACAAGACAGCACACAATTTTATCTAGTAATTTCCCTGTTACAGAGAAGCTGTACACACTCAAGAACGGTCCCCTGCTGAGAGAAAAGCCCTTAGTTAAACAAGCAGGTCAGCCAGGAAGAGCACGCTTTGCAGTCAGATGGACCAGGCTGAAACACTAACCCTCATTACATACTAGTACTTGTTGAGTGACCTTGGGCAAGATACTTTTTCCCTCTGAACTGAGAATCTCTTTAAAGTGATCATAATAACACCTACCAGGTCTGATATTTATGTTATCATTTATTTGAATGCTACTCTTTTTTGTCACAATACTTGCTTTTATTATCAGGTAACTTAACCTCTCTGAATATGCTCCCCGACCTGCAAAACATAGGTAATACTTACAGGATTAGTATGAGAATTAAATCAGGTCCTTAAGAAAAAGCTATCTATCGAAGCTATATCATTTATTCAAAACCCATTGGATAAAAGACTATGGAATATTAGAAAGTAACCAAAATCTGGACTTTATTGACAGAAGAAAAATCTCTAAATTTGTGATATAGCTATAGATAAAGGCACCAGGACAGTGGCCTTTGTGTATTCCAAGGATTTGAATGTAGCAGGCCTTGGTTATTTTTGTTTGTTTAGTAGGGTTGTTTTGTTTCTTTACTTACAAATGCAGGAAAACAAGCTGTCTTCTAAGCACTAGATATTTGCTAAGGCATAAAAATATAATTAACACATCATCACATGATTGTTTCTCCCAGAACTTGATGGGACTGGGGAACTAGGAAATAGAATAAATGAAGAGGGTGAAGGCTTTAACAGTGATTGTAATGGTAGGCAAGAAATAATTTGTGAAAATTTGGATTCCTCAGATGAGTTTTTGAGATGCAATTTGCCTAGAGGACATTTGAGATGGAAAATGGAGAATGGCCAATTATATCAGGGAATGTGAAAATGACTAAATGACTGACTGACCTGACTGAAGTTAACATCACAAAGAGTTTATAGAAATTTGTATTAATCGTATCAGGAAATTCACTTCCCAGTAGCCATGGTTCCCCAGGAGTCACCGGATTTTAACAGAATCCAGCCTTGGTTTTCAGAGCCTAAAAATTTGTACCAGGCTCGTGCTCTCTGTTAGCATGTCATTCAGCCATTTAACAAGTATTTTTAAGCACATACCCTGTGCCCGTCATTGCCCTCCCAGACTTGTAGTCTAGTGGGAAGAGAGGTAGCAAGAAGCTATCTCAAGCTGAGCTCAAATAAGTCAATATTAAGAAAGTCTTATATAGATTAAAACCCCCAACCCTACAGCCACCAACATCTCATAATAAACAGTAGGGGTACTATCAGAGAGGGAGAGATTGAAAGTGCAAATGAGTCTTTTCCCTCTAAGTAAGAGATGTTTGCCCCTGGTGGTTTCAGGAAGTTACTTTTCCTTGTGAGATTTTGGCACCTTGTTATACAGCATGACCCATTAATTCTGCAAAAGCCCCAGCTGGATCTGATTGTTCCCAACATGTTAAAAATAAGAGTAATTTTCAAATCTTCCACGTTCAAAAATAGTCTAAACATTCCAGCTCAGGTGATGTCTATTCACCTTTAAATTCAGTGCCTGAAATAAAGTTCCAAGATAGAAGAGAATGAAGGAAGTTTGTGGATGGTAAGAAAATATTTTCAGAGGAGTAAAAGAGACAATACAGAGTTAGGCAGTCTGGCTGCCTCTGTAAACTGAGTGTTACTCATAGTTCATTCCAATTCTGCCTGGGACTCTTCCTTTCAAAACACCCACAACTGTTAGATAAAAGAGAGCTAACAGTTGGAGGACATTAAAGCTGATTACCAATAGATTGCATTAACATGCAAAGCAATTAGGAATCACTAAAGAGTATTAATGTGATAGGCTGACACTTTGTGTGCCAATCATAATTCTGAATCAGTGAAAGTTAACTCCATCTGCAGCCACCCTTAGACACTGTGATTCAGGACTTCAAAAATAGTATTTGCCATTCACCCCACGCCCTCTTCAAATGAAAAATTCCCAGGCCTGTACCTGTCCAACTAATCAGCTGCCTCCCACTTTGCTAGTCTGTGATTTGCTGAGAACTACGAGCAGAAGGGTTTTCTATTAAAGTCACTAAACTGATGATTTCCCATCTCATAGAATCTTTAACACTGCCAAATAATCTGTATCTGTCTGTCTGTCTGTCTCCATTTATCTCTAGTTCCCATTTCCTCAGCTGTTAGTACAAAATCTCATTTGAGCACTGCCTGCCATCACTTCCCTCATCACTCTGAGATGACCATATGGCTTCCTAGCTCACAAGTTAAATAAAGCTGATGAGAATTCCTTCAGTTTCATTTAGCCATCCCGCTATCCTAGATATCCCCACTACTCTTCCCCCCTTTCTTCCTACCTGAGATGGAGGTTCTCCAAGGTTGGTCCATGCAAATTCTTCAGCTGGCATCCTCCCCTTGGTATTTGACTTCATCGATGAATCCATCACTCTCCCGTATTTCAGTCTTTTCATGTCTAGCAGTTGCATTTAAGTATGTTCAAATATCTCCTACTTAAAAAAAAGCACAGCCCTATAATTTGTTACTTATCTTAATACATATTTGAAAAATTGCCATTTTAAGAATGGATTTTCTTCACTATAAAAGTGACAGTGCTAATTAGTCAATGGGTTCTTGTTGAATAAAATATAAATTCTGTAATATAGCATATTGCATTTCTCATTGTCCTCCACTCAAGCTTTCTTCCTTGTCTACTACCCGTCTCCCTTAAGTGCCCTGAGGACATTCTGTATTATCACTCTGCATTACAATGTGTTTTGCTCTTCCTGGATTATCACCCAGGTTATAAAAGACTGGTCTTGGGTAATTCTCCTCAGAATAAACAGATGGGTAAGGCAACAATCTGACATGTTCACCATATCTGTAAAAAAGTTTTAGAGTTAACCTATAGGCAATAGTAATTACTAAAGCTTTGTAAACGGGAGTATTACTGAATTTTAGTACAGATCACTGTGTTACAGAGCAACAGTTGGTTCTCGAGACTGGCAAAACACTTCCAAAGTCTCGCTTTCTCGAACCTGAGGGGTCAGTCTTCCACGGGCAATTAAGATCCCGGACGAGCCCCCCAAAACTGTTACCGAGCAAACAGAAGGTCCATTATTGTCCGCCACTTTATGGAAAGATGCCTCTCAAAGCCAGAGGTTTGTGAAAAGGAAAGGATGTGGCTCTCCCTCTTCACCAAAGCTGCAGGGGTCTGCACTCTGGTGAAACCACGTGGAATCTCTCCCTCTGGCAAAGCTGCAAGAGGGTCTCCACTCGGGCAAAGCCGAGTGGCAATTCTCTGCTAAAGCCACATGGTGACTTTCCCTCATGGAGCTGCGGGTCCTGACCTCTGGTGAAACCGCATGGATATCTCCTCCTCATGGATCTCTCCCTTCATGGATCTCTCCTCCTGGATCTCTCCCTTCATGGATCTCTCTAATGGCTGCCGTGTCTCTGTTTTAAATACTGGCGCCAAACCTCCTTCCTCTGCAGCCCTATTTCCGACTCCTCCTACAATCGGTTACACCTGCCAGCATTCCCGTATATTTCCAAGGTTATTGGGATGCCATCATGAGTTTGGGCAGGCGTGTCCTCATTTTCTGGAGCCAATCTTCTCCAAGCTCCCACGCAGGCGCT
>PVKU01005549.1:0-52711 GCA_004027475.1 Anoura caudifer | reverse complement strand
TCACAGCTATTTAACACATCTAAGCTACTAGCCAAAGGCTATGGATATGTTAAAGGACTATGCTATGGATTAGCAGCTCTTCATGTCCCTGCTCCATGTGTCCCTTCCCCCAACTCATACCTGTGGGGGAAGTGGTGAGGACATCTTATATGTCCCTCTAATATTTCCTGGACACCGTGAGTTCTGGGCCCCATTCCAACTCCCTTTTGGGGCCCCCCTCTTGGCTGCACCCTGTTACAACTGTAGTTGAGAGAGATTTAAAGAGGACAATAATGCAGAAGGGTAAAACCAGTCCAACATTTGCTAAGGTTGTCTAAGGAAGAGCTGATGGGGGCCTGAAATAGAGTCATAGCCAATGAGATATGACCTCAAAGAGGCCCAAAGAGTAATGCCATAGAGGTCAGAGTGAAAAGAGAATATATCTTCACAGAAGCCAAAAGTATAGGAGTCCAACATGAGGACACATGATCCTGGCATGTGGCCACTGGATTTGACAATTCAGGAGCCATTTTTAACCTAAACAGCAGCAGCTATAATAGAGTAGAAGCAGAAATAAGAATGCAGAATTGAGGAATGAATGGGAAACAGGGAGTGTGTCAATTAGTGGCGAGTATTTCCAAGAATTTTAAATAAAAGGGAAGTGAAATAGATGAGACAGTTCTAGAAGCGCTATGGAGTCAAGGGGTTGGGTGAGTGTGAGAAAGCGATTTGTATGTTTATAGGCTAAAGAAGAGCTTGAGAAACCTTTTCTTAGAATACCACATAGTAAATATTTTAGGCTTTGAGGCCACAAGGTCTCCATTGCGACTGCTCAGCTCTGCTGTAGTAGCACAAAGCAGCCAGAAACAGTGTACGAACAAAAGGGCACAGCTGCGTTCCCAAAACTTTATTTACAAAATAAAAAAGTGTGAAGGGCAGGTGGAAGGAGGCCCTCTGGCAGTAGTTTGCTGGCCCCTGTGTGACCTCAGGCAGACAGAGGGGTGGGATTCAGGGCAGAGCTTGGCATTAAACAAGAGGAAAAGGAAATACTGATGTACACCCAGCTAGAGGCTGGCTTACCATTAACTAAAAACTTGAATACTTCCTCAAAATAGCAATTCAGTCTTTTAAAACGATAAAGAGGCATATACAAAAAGTGAATCCAGCTGTTTCTAAAATGGCTCTTTAGAAGACTCTACAGAAAGAAATATTTACTAAGTTGTATTGAAATAATTTGGGTATTTTAAATTCTCAGTCATGATCCATCTAGTATGAACTCTAAGAAACTGCGAAATAGCATTAATGATAGTAACAAGGACCTCCCCCTTACATGGTGCCTGAACTTGTTAAAACACAAACTCATCACTGCCTGCTCTGAAAGGAAGGTCTGATTTAAAAAGAAGAGTCCCATTATTCTCTTTCAACCTTAGATCTACAGATAGCTTACTTGAAAAGCTGATTGTGGAATCCCGGCTTATTTCCATGACTAAAGCAATCTGATTAAGTTCCTATAGGCTTTAGATAATCACCCAAGCTTTTTGATTCTTATAATCAGGTCAGGGCTTCAATCAATGAAGCTCTCCTAAAAGTATTGACTGCTTTAAGAATCTAGACAGGATAGTACCTAAAAACAAGAACTGCAGTCATGCTGAGCAAAAAGCATTTTAAGATAGTTTCCTTGTTACAGCTTAAACAATATGACAACAAAGAACTAGTGGGACGTGAATGTTCACATATTAGTGCATAATGCACAGGGCATATCTGTAGGATAAAGTGGGGTGATTCCATATGTTACTGCTTTTCTAATAATTGCAATGGTCTTTCATTGTGACAGGTACACTAATCACCCTCATCATAACTAAGGTGTCTGGGCTTCAATAGCTTTTCTGACCCAGTCAAAATTTGCTTGGTGAATTATTTTGCCATCTTAAATTATGTGAATAGTTATTATTACATTCTCCTAGCAAGGTAATCTTCTCTTCTGTAAAAAAAAGAAAAGGAGGAAAGTGAAAGCTGGTTGGATAATAGAGTCTTTTGCTCCCGCTCCCACTCACTCTCCTACATACCCACTGACCCATCCTCCCACCATCAATTAAATTGTCTTTTGCAGGGCAGAGGAGCAGGGTGGTGGGTATTGGGTGGCAAAGATCAGTGATGCCAGAGTTTTGTTCTTGTGTCTGTCAGGAGAGACACTGAAGACTTTAACTCCTCTCTAAGACTGTTCTGAGTGGCTGCGGGGAAAAGCGGTAGACAGCCTTCTCTGCTGTGGATGAAAGAAAAATAGAAAAGGAAGAAAAATGTGTTGGGAAGCAAAGAGGTGAGGGCGTGGGAGAAACAGGCAAACAACAAATAAATCTCTTGGTGGTATTTTGGATTGATAGATAGTACTTCACCCTGAAGCATTTCTCAAAAATCCGCACATGCAATTTCACCAAAGAAATGTAAACCCTTCAGGAATAGAAGAAAAAAAGCAAAGAGCCTAATGATGAAAAAGGAAAGGGAGTATGGAGTATTTTGGACCAATTTCAGTTGATCAAAACAACATTACAGAAAGGAGCATGAGTTCTTGAATTCCCTCAAGGTCCAGGTAAATGCTCATTTTTCATGGCCTCATCCTTCCAGCATTTCATCTGGTTGGTCCAAAGGTTGAGTCACAACCCTGCTGGAAATAGAATCTGTCTCAGAAACCATGCAATAACAAATATTACAGTCATTCCACTAAATCACACGCCAGGAAAACCTTGACTTACCCTGTAGCTGTCTTTCCTCTGTGCTTAGAATCTGAACCTGGCTCCAGACATCCATTTTATGGTGTAATCTCCCTAATATCAGGAAGCTCCAAAGCCCTTAAAGGATTTTAAAAGTTCATGTTCTCCTTGGATGAGACACCAAAACCACAGCTCTAAATAAAACCCTCCACTGCAACCAAAATACCTTGATCCTTCCCACCCACAAAACGTCATAAGGCCTCTCTATCAATGACACTATGCCACTCCAACATTTTTTTATGACTAATAGCTTGCCTCTCTAAGCCATTGTCTTTTATCCCAGTGCTTTTACAGAGCATCACATTTATACAATGAACTCTTTCAAAAGTTGCTACACTTATGTGTGATCCCTATTTTGCAGGTTATTCCAGCACATAACCACAAAACAAAATGTTTTGAATCTTCTCCCACTTGTTCTTTGAGAACACAAGCATCCTACAAATTTCATGGCAACTATTCTAGGAATCAGTATAGGTTGTTTTGTTTTGTTTTTCTCTACACATAAACTAAGAATTATTAATTCTCTTGGCCACCACTACTTTCCTGTCCTCCTGCATTATGGTTTATGTGTTGCATAGCCAATAGCTGCCTCTGTTCTCCAAAATCATGACCACCATCACTACTGGTTAGGACCGCCATGACTGCTAATGTCTGCCGTAGGCACTCCTCTTTCAGTTGCTCTTGTCAGCATCAGAAATAGTGCTGAAATTATGTCAGCATCAGAAATCAATACCATATCGGATGCCTAACAGTAGGCCACCTTCACTAACTCTAACATTTTTATTACCCACACTACCATCCTCAGTGCTACAAATGACTTTGTCAAGACAGCAACCATTGTAGCCAATAGTGCTACCAAGATCGTACCACTAAAATACTACCATCCTTCTGAGGCCCAGTATTTATTTTATCATGACTCTAGTGACAGCACCAATGAAAAGTTTATTTGTAACCTCTATCAGTTTTTTTACTGCATCCATCTTACGACAGAACCAAGTAATAAGTTTACCCAGTGTTGGACTGATAGATGGATGCATGACCAATTTCATTGCAGCAACAAAACAATCTAGGACACATTCTTCAGGACACTTTTCCTTGTCCCCACATCCAATATATCATTAAGGCTACTAATACTTCCGGATCATGTCCAGAATCCAACTACTCCCCTTTATTTCTATCTCCACTACTCTCATTCAAGTCATGATCATCTTCAGTCTGAATTTTGAAATAATCTCTGAATCAGTCTCCCTTCTTTCATTCTTGCCTTCTGGGAATCCATTCTTCATGTGTCAGCTAGAGAGAGAATTTTAGAAACAAAACACTGATCATATTGCTTCCTTGCTTAGAGCCCTCCAAAGTGTCACTGCCTTACTTTAGCTTGTAAAATGCCATGTGACATATCTCAGCTAAGCTCTTCAACTTCACACTACTCTTGACTACACCAGTGTGTCTTTAGCCACTTTGGCCTTCTCTGTAGTCCACAAATATACTAAACTCATTTCATCCTGAAAGTTTTTGTACTAGCTATTTCTTCTGGCTTAAATTGTTCCCCCCAATATTTATGTGGCTGTTCTTTCCTCAGAGAACTATTCCCTGGCCTGCTAAGCCAAAGAAGCTTCCCAGTCATTGTCTTTCTATTGTATTTTAATGAAATTTACTTAAGAACTAAATTTCACTGAAAAACAATTAACACTCGATTTTTTGTATTCATTCAATTGTTTATTTGAGTGGTGTTTATAAATATAGACTTCATATATATACAACACATTAATGTAAAATAAAATCTTCAACCACAAAGTCTATAGGATCACATAAACAATTTGCTTCAGAGAAAAGTGTACCCTGATCCCCCAAAAAAGTCACAAATCAGTAATTGACATGTCCAGCCCCAGAGAATATAAATAGAGAATATAAATACTCAGAAATTCAATCAACATTAAAACATCTCTACCCAACCTAGACCTGCTGTAAGAATTCTATAGTAGAGAAGGGAAGCATGGGCAGGTTCTTCTTTTTCCATTAGTTTCCTATCCCCATTAGCATTTCTTCCATTCTTTGCTCCTGGCTGCATCTTCCAGCACTTTCTATAGTTGAGGAGAAGAGGGGGAAAATGAGGAAGAACCTTCCAAGACTGATACCATTGTCATCTGGCATTGGTTTCCTCTGGCCCTGCTGGCTATTTTAAGTTGTCTCTTTCTCTCTTGGGCACTTCTATGGATTCATAAAAACCACAGCCACCCCCATCTTTGGAAATTTCTCCCCTGTATTTCCCTGACATAAATACTTATCCTTCCTCTTGACACCAAGGAGTTCTTCTGTGACGCTACTCCTAGTCAAGTAGACGTTCAATCCAATTCTTTCTATTGGAGTATCCTAATTCCCTTCCCTTTGCACTCCCCAGATGGGTCAGACTCTCATGGCCATCTTGAGTCTCCATAACACTTGCTCTCTCTTTTCATACTGAATGGGGCTGGCTATGGTTCTTACCCTCTTCTTACTATCTTACTTGTGGGGTCTAGCACCACATTTTTAAATGTGAAGGTACTTGAGACTTCTTATCAGGGGCTTAGACAATGGCAATTTTACATATTTTTGCACTTATCAAAATATTCAGATTCCATTAGTCAATCCTTTTGTGAAACATTTTCAACATAGGATTAGTATGTTACTATTCACAGTTATCAGTTTCGGCAATGAAGAGAATAGAAACTATTTAGAGTAAACATGTCTTAAGTTTTTTGTCTGTAGCCCAAAACATGTAGTTCTACTTTATAAATACTCACGTGGCAAGTCTAAATTAATAAATTTGCAGATGAAAATGTTGATTGGAATCATTTGGCAATGAACATTAGTTAATGAGTCCATGAACAAGAACATATTTTTATAAACATTTAAACATTTAAAGTTTATTATATACCCCAATGGAACAGAGGGTTATATTACAAACCAGGTAAAAGTAAAGGATGGACTGTTAAAGATACTCAACCCACTATTTTCACAGACATTGATTGGCTTGTTGATGCCATTTATAATAATACACATATTTTACAAATTTTCAAGTATTCATCTGCAGAGGAACTCAGACTCCCCGAGGAAAAATTCTTTATTAACCCCCAACAGTTCTGAGGATTGACCAAGGAAGCATTAAATTCTTAGTGTCAGAATTAATGCCAGACTACAGTCACAGGGTACAGTCCTTGCTGATTTATTATGCCATGTAGAAAAGTAATGACACATTTCTTCCCCTTAGGCCAGTTGAAAACTCCTAATTCTTTGTTCTCATGACACCCTTCTTGGATGGGGCAGTCAATGAAAGAAAAAAAAAAAAAAAAAAGGCATCTGATGATGCCTTTGATGTAAATCCCAGGTATTCTCTTTCTTCCTCAAACCAACCTAGAAGACCGTTGTGGTGAAAAGTCAGAATTTCACATAAAGCAAAAAAGCTAACAAAGAAAAACTAGCTTATGTCCTCTGATGAAATAGCATAAAGCCATGAAGGTCATCTACTTTACACAAAGAAGAGAAAATCTGAAAGAAATTGTACCTAGTATTTTAAAAACATCCTGAGAGGATTTACATAATCCTTTACTATAGATAGAACGTTTTCCTTACTAACCATGTGGTCTTGATCCTAAATTTCCTCAAATGTGAAGTAAGATAGCACTATTTACTGGTTATGGTTGATTTAAAATTTGAATGATTTAACATAATATTAAGATTAGATTTTAGAATGCACATGGATTTAGTAGGCCAGAAATTTTGTTTCTGTCAGATTTCTTTAACTTGATATCAAACCAGTTTTACTCATCCTTCTAATCCAGAGATCTTACATGAATGTGACTTATTTACAATAGTGCCACAAAGAAGGTCCTGGAACCTCATTTCACAATTTCTGTAGTTGTTTCACATCTGAGCCATGACCTCTTTATAAACACCTACATAGGCATCTATATATAGATATATCAGACCTTAGAGGCTGTAAGGTACATTTTCTTAGTAGACTGTCTCACATCTCAAGAAAATGACCCAACATGCTTAGCATTTCTTGCTTCTGGCAATAAAAATGACAACCTTATTTATGTGATTATTTTTATATAAAACACTAATACTGGCTCTCATGGGTAAAATGAAAGACATTTGCTTTTTGTGTCTAATACCTTTTTTTAGAATAAAATGAGAGACAAAAAGAAAATCAATGTTCAGACTCAGTTGCTGAATAACTTTTGGCTGTCTAGAAAAAACAGCCCTGGAGGCCAATCCTTCACTTGGCATGTTCAGAATCTCACTGCAAATTACTGTGCCTGTGAAGCAGAATCTGACTGCCTAGTATGCCCTGCCTGGAGCTCTAAAGAGATCAGCCACAAAGGCTTTGATTAGAAAGAAGTTCCTGGAAGACAGTTAAGCCTTTGCCACATTGATAATAAGCATTCTCATACGGAGTGACTGGAGAGCAGGAGACAATGACTGCAAGCCCCAGTAAGCTGTCAAACATTAAGCCCACATGGGTGAATTCGCCGTTTACCTTGTTTGATATAAAGCTGGAGGAGGGCTAACCAACAGCCATAAATTCAAATATGCTTCTTAAAGCCTTCCCAATTGATCATGACATAAGAAGACACCGAGCAATTGTATAATCACCTCACACACAGGTAACTAAATATATTGCCCTTTCCAAATCCACTGATGTAAAACATGGAGCTTTTTCTCCCCAGCTAATGGCTGAGAGCAGTTTTATATTGCTTTCTTGTGACTTAATACCCCTCAAATAAATGACAGTCTCAGGTGCAGCTCCTTGGGTCAGACAGTAACATATATACAATGAAATCTAGTTGTGGTAAAATAACTATTACAAGTGAAGTGGAATTAAAGCCTTGGTTGCCCTTCTGTCTCTTACATGTATATTAAATTTTTCTGTGAAGGTCAAAGAAAATGAGATTTTTTTTCCTAAATTGCTTGTCCACTTAAGTCACATTAAAATATATAAATCTGACTCATGAGGTGACATAAACTGGGGCAATTAATGACACATGGAACATTTCTGAATTCACAAACTATCGATGAACTCCTGATCTGTTTATATAAACAAGGGGCAGTGTGACAATGGGGAACAAAATCACCATCATACTAAAGAGGAAAGTAAGTAGATATTGGGTGACACTTCTCTAGCACAAGCACTGTATCTGGTCACTGGAGCCAGTATGACATTGAAGTCAGAATTTAAATTCTGGGCTTTATTCCTGACTCTTTACCAGTTTGTGCACACAACTTGTATCACCACAAGAACAATACTATCATTCCATCCTTTCACTGAGGTAATATAAAAAGAGAAAAAAATAATTCCATCTCAGCAGCATTTCCAAACCCTCATATGACTGTCAACAGAGAAATAGGCATCCTCGGAAATCTCATAAGCTTTTAGAGGGATGTTTTGTTTCAGATTCTTCATCTTTTCAGTGAGTGCAGGCTTCATGACAGTTGCAATTTAGTCTTGATTATATTATTCATGTCTAAGAGAATGTTTGGGTACAGGATTTTGGTTCTTCTAAGCATATTTAAATGAGTAGAAATTTATGTGATTTCTAAGATATATAGCCAGTGGCTAAGGAACACTTAGTACATTGGCAACAAAGTCATAAAAACTGGAATGTTGAATGATCTAACACTTCCAGAGAAGACTGAGATTTCAGTGACAGTTCTTCCTCTGCTGCCTTGACAGTCACATACAATGGTGCAGTTTGGTGTTTATAGACATTAGATGAACACTCAACAGTCTTTCCCATGAACAGAAGCACAGTGTGTGACTCGCTGGTAGTGATAGAATTGGGGGCTGGGAGTGGGTTGCTGGGGGTGGTGAGAACCAAAACACTGGCTGAAGTGAGTCTTGCTACACAGTGTGGTCTCAGAACCAAAAGCATCATCAGCTCCCAGGAACCTTGCTAAAAATGCAAAATCTCAGGCTCTGCTCCAGCCTACTGAATCAGAACCTGCATTTTAACAATACCTGTCTACTTGACAATAATTGATATATGTCAGTTATATATAAAAAATAAAAAGAAAATCAGCAAGAAGAACAAAATCAAAAAACAAAGCACTATCTCAAAGCAAATTATGTGTCTAAGGCTTCAGAAGTCCTGGACTAGAGCGGGGAGGGCCTTGTGCTGTGCATTAAATTTAGGAGCTTATAGTGAATAGGGGAAGAGAAGAAGACAAGTTCAAGGGTAGGAAGACCAGATGCAAAAACAAACCAAACTCCAAAGAGTCAGGTACAATTTTATAAACAAGAGCTTAGGATAAGGTTCTAAAACAGGATAAGGCTCACATCAAAGAAGGTATGGGTGGAGTTAGGTGTAAATGTCTTTTACATTACCTTAAATTGCAAAATCAGTAGAACTCACTTATAATGGATGATGACCACCACTGGTTATCCTCTATGTCTCCAAGACCTTCTTTCTATGTCTCATCTTTATCACCTTAGGAATGAATCCCTGAACAGAAACGGATTTGTTGTTGTTTTCCACTGAACCTTCATAATTTTATACTGATTAAATATACTATTTAAAATACATATTTTGTGTTAACAAAGTTAAATTGTGCAGGAAAAAAATATTTTTGACTGTAAGTTTTTCAGCAGATGAAAAGTCTCCTGAGCTGGCAAGCTCATGGGCAATCTAATCTGATGAGCAGCATGAGGAATACCAGAATGTTAGACCTACAACGGTCATCAGTAATTTAAATCCTTGCAATGGTATCAGTTAAATCTTATTATTCCCCATTTTACCCATTTTACAGTTGAAGAAGTTAAGACTCAAAAAAATTTTTCCAGCATCTGACAGAACTAGGGCACAGTCCTGAACTTGGGTTCTGCCACTGCACCGCTCTAAGACAAAGGCGAGCAACAAATAGCCCCCACTTGTCAACTTTGGTTCCTCCTGAGTGGCATGCACTGTAGGAAAAGTAGTCATTTCTGGAGTCACCAGAAAGCTCACAGCAGTGGACAAACACCACACCTGTAATATCATGAAGAACCTTAGCAGATTTCTAAATTTCACGTTCAGAACTTTTCTCTTTTCTGAGGAGCAAATGAGATGCTAAAAGCTTTTAGAAATGTAGAAAGCCATGCAATGGCATCACTGATAGTACATGAGAACTAGAGCTCTGTTTACCATGCTCCACAATTTGTCCACAGAACTGCTTATCACAGTGCCTGACACGGCAAAACAGCGGGCTCTCAATAACTCTCTCCTGACTAATTAGGATTAGGATTCTGATTGTTTACATTGAAAGCTGAACTCAGAGACTTCTAGCAAAAAGATTCATTTTTAAGTTTGCTGTGAATTTTCTTAAACCAAGATATTAACTCCCAGATATAAAAATATCAAAGGGTTTTGTTATTTCTTCACATCAAAAATAATTGAGATAAACACATGGAAACGGCAAGCTCAGCAGAAAGATTAATACCAAATTCAAGAAAGACCTGGCAGCCAAATTTGTCCATATATGGGGAGTGATATACAATTAAAGTTCTCCCCCACGGAGAAGTTAGACACAGCTTGTAAGCTATTACAGGAAATTGCTGCTATAGCTTTTCCAATTACAGATTAAGTATCAATCATCTAGCAAGCCAGAAATGACACCAAACCTACACTAATATTATATCAAATGATATAAATTTTACTTTAGATATGTTTAGACATTTCAGCTTGATTCTGTAAAATTTGTCATAAAAAGTAAATATTCTACCTCCCAAAATTAATATAAATAAATCTCTTCCCAATACTTAGATGTATTATCTCTATTAACCATTATTTGCATGCTATTACATTCTCATAATCTATAACCCTAAGGGATGAAGTCAAATTGCAAGGACACAAGCTGATATCACACCATTTGAGAAAATCATTTCTGCGGACTCCAAAAATCAGAAGAAATTTAGTTGTTTCATAAACAACAAAGGAAACTGCTGTTCTGAATGACCACCATGAATCACTTATTGTGTCATAATTTTTTTAAAAACTCAATTATGTTCAGTACATTTTACTAAGTCATTCAAGTGGATGCATTTTTTTATTTCCATTGACATAAAAAAGATTATAAGTTTGAGCATTAATTAATCAGAAAATTCAATGAAACCCAAACTCTTATTCTCTAAGAATTTCACTAAGTTTTTATTACAAAATCAGAAATAGTATGATAAAGAAGAAAAATAAAATGCCTCAATAATTTTGTAATAATTATACTATACCATTCTAATAAAGGTTTTTTAACTAAATTACCAAAACCTATTTTAAGAATTAAGCTTTTAGTGTCTAAGATCAAAATGTTTTTTGACCTTTCAAATATCAATCTGCATATCTTGAAGGATGCAGAGGCAATTCTTCCACACTTTGATATATTAAAGGATGCTGAGATATTTCTAGATAAAGATGTA
This sequence comes from Anoura caudifer, assembly GCA_004027475.1. Taxonomy (NCBI): domain Eukaryota; kingdom Metazoa; phylum Chordata; class Mammalia; order Chiroptera; family Phyllostomidae; genus Anoura; species Anoura caudifer. The sequence goes on along the minus strand of PVKU01005549.1, from coordinate 41,536 downwards.
CATGTTTACAAATGGCCTATCATGGTTGGCTTCCAAAGTTAATTAGGCTACAGTTCCTTATACAATTTTTCGCTCACTATCTTATTTCTTCAAGATATTTTTGCTACCCCAAATTCCAACTGTTTTTCTGTGAAAGCTGTGATAAGGTTTCAAAACTTAAATGAGAAAAACACATTCTCTCTACTAATTAAAATTAAATACATCAGGCCCTTGACATTTATACCAGATAGTTCCTGGTACTTTTCACATCCCAAACTTTAAAATATCACCACAAAGAATCAAAGTGCTGCACAAGATTCAGCATAGATGAGTGTTGGATTGTCAATTGGGTTTAAACGCTAGCTAACAGGTGACTTTTCCCAATCACCTATACCAGCTTCAACAAGGTCATGAGTCAAGGTTACACCTCAACAAAATCACAACACTTTTCCTGTCATGGATCTCCAGTGTGATTACAAAGAAATAAAACCAAAAGTTTTAATGTGCAAATGTCAAAGAAATAGCATACATAATATGCTTTCCAAAGGAAATATGCTCAATGTAAAAAGTAGTAGGAACCCACTACTTCCTCCAGAGCCATTGGTTAGACATTAAAAGGATGACAGTAAATCTCTCTAGAGTTTCTAATGCAATACTCTGAAAAAAAGAAAGCCAAAACTACAGCCCTAGGTAGCCTATAAGTTTTACTAGCAGGGTAAACACCAGATTATATCAGTTTGGGAGAGAAAATGCATTATTACCCAAAAGAGAATATTTCTCTAGGGAAAAATGATTCAAAAATCTCACTCAAGAAGGAAGTAATCTGATCCTCAAATCAAAAATACCTATCAACATAAATACACCTTTCTATTTATATATAGTTTCTGTCATGAGCAGTCATTGTAAGGAAATATAAAGGTTATTCAAGGATTTTGAAAACATCTATTTCTGGTAATTGTAGGTAATTTGAGCCAACACTCCAGTAGAGGACAGCTACAAAGCTGGGTGGAGATTTTTTTAAGATGCTTGAAGGCATTAAAGACAATGAAAAATTTCTAAAACACAAATCAAGTAAATTACAGACTCCAAGAAGGTGAGTCTATATTTTGGGGCCAATTTTACCCTGAGGGCATTGATTGATTCTGAAGGGAGTGGTTAAGAGATTGAGCAGAGCTTTGGACAACCTCACGGTGATAGGCGAACAGTAATTAAAATAGAGGATTCACCATGTACGTGCACAGTGCTTGGTGGACCAGCTCTCTGTAGCCTGGGACTATAAATGCTTGAACCTACAAATAATGGTAACTGAAAATGGAAATAGATCTTACAGGAATTGCAGATTAACTTTGAATTTTACGAGGCCCTGAAATTACATTAAGGTGACCTGAGAGCAAGTGGCTCTAGCTTCTGGAGTGGTCATCTCAAAAGGAAGATGACATCTTTCAAAGCATTAAATTATTTATTTACACAACATTACAAACATAATGTCTGGTTCAAAATAGAAAATTAACTCAAATATGTAGCTGAGGGGATATGATTAAAAAGCAAGAACAATAAAATATAAGAGAAACACACTTTTAGGGTCTACAGATTAAGGTTATTCTCCACAGGCTTTAAAATGATAGTTCTTACTCTACATAAAAGAGATAAAAGACAGGACAGAAATTTTCACCAGAGAACTGGAAACCATGAAATTAAACAGGTGGAAATTCTAGACAATAAGGAACATAATGAAATAGCTAAAATTTAGAATTCAGTAGATCATTGTTCCTGAAGATTAGACACAGCTAAAGAAAGGATCAGTGAACTGAAAGATAATCCAAAATAATACATCCAAAATGGTGAACAAAGAGATGAAATAGAAAAATACTAGAGAACAAAAGACAAACAACCATTAAAACATCTATAATGCAAGCATCTAAAGTTCAGAAGAAAAAGAAACACATGAAAGAATGGGTTAGAGCAACATCTAAACAGGTAAGACATGAGAATATTCCATCACTGATGAGAAAACTTAATCACAGAATTAAGCTAGAATTGAATTTAAAAATAAGAAAATGAGACTACCTCCAAACATTTGGAAATTAAGAAATAGACTCATACTCTTAAATAATACATAAGTTGGAGATAAGATTAGAAAATATTTAAAGTGACTAATAATGAAAGTGTGACATGTAAATACTTGTGCACTGCAGCTAAAGCAGTACTTACAAAGCAATTTATAACATAAAATGCATAAATTAGGAAAGAATAAAGGATGAAAATGAATGACTTCAGCTTACATTTCAGAAGTCAGATAAAAGCTTCTTATAGTTTCTGTAGGTCTAACTTAGGTTTGCTGAGTTGTTCACAAGTCTACACTCATTCCAGTTGTTGGCAGAGTTCATTTCCTTGCAGACTGAGGTCCCTGTTTTCTTGCTGGCTTTCAGCTGAGGGACTGCTCTCAGTTCACAGGGACTAGCCAGAGTTTCCTGTCACTTGGCCCTCTCTCTAGGCACTCTCAAACCCAAGAAGCCTACTTCTGTTACACCGGCAAAGTAGTCTCTGTCTCCATTCCACTGGGACAGAATCTTAGGTAACATAGCACAATCGTGAAGTGACGTCATACCACATTTGCTATATAGCATAACCTAATCAAGGAAGAAAGTAACAGGTTCTGCTCATACTCAAGGAAAGACAATTACACAAGGCATAAACACCAGGAAGTAGAATATGTTGGGAGTCACCCTAGAGTAGGGGTGTCAAACTCATTTTCACTGGGGGCCACATCAGTCTAGCGGTTGCCTTCAAAGGGCTGAATGTAATTTTAGGACACTGTATAAATGTAACTACTCCTTAACAGTTAAGTGAGAGTGCTGGGCAAAAACAAGGTGCCGGGCCAGATAAAATAAGGTGGAGGGCCAGATTCGGCCCATGGGCCTTGTGTTTGCCACCTGTGCCCTAAAGCCTGTCTACCAAATTATTTTGGAAAATAGTTGATAGTATCCACTAAAGCTGAACCCATACCCTTGACCCAGTAATTTTAGTCCTGAGTATATAACAAACAGAAACGCATGCACATGCTCCAAAAGATAGATTTGTATACATATATATGTATGAATATATGTGTACATATATATTCACATATATACATATGTTCTACTCAAAAATTTAAAAAGAGCTCAAAGGCCCATCAAGTAGAAGAGACAAAAAATTGATAGAGTCACATAAATGCTCACAGCAATGAAAATGATCAAAACAACATAGATAAATCTCACAAACTTTTATATTCAGATAAGCCAGATACACACACATACACACAAAAAACATACTATATGGTTCCATTTTTGAGAAGTCAAAAATAAAGAAACAGTAAATAATCAGGGATATGAGCTTGGGGACAAAACATAGATGTGAGAAAGAGAGTAGCATAAAAGTTGGAAAATGGCGACTACCAGGGAGCGGGTCTGAGGCGGGCCCTAGGGTAAGTGTCTGTACTGTATTTTGAACCACTTAGTGTTTTCTATGTTATAAAACATTGATCTGTGCATTCTTGGTTTGTGCACTTTTCTGCATACATGTATGCAATATTTCACAAGTTTAAAAAGCACCATATTATAGTGAAAGTACATTTTAATTACCAAATTTGAGTGCAAGTGCCATTAGAACAGTACTTTCCTGTTTTGACAATTATAGTATTCTCTGCACCTACAAAAATGTTTGTTACAATAAATTCTGTTGAATAAGTGAATAAATCAAAGCATAAATTAATACAATACCTGTGTTCTAGCCAGGTCTACCATTTTCTAAGTTTAGCACAGGGATCGAGTTTTCCCACTTTATGTATCTCATCCTCATTAATAAAATAAGGCTAATATCTCCTCTACAAATTTCACCAGGCTGTTGAAGAGTTTAGATGATACATTTAAATTTTACATGACAGCTTTTATAAGTGGAAAAAATATTTTTGACAGAAGGATTCATATAGCAACACCTTAATTAACCAGGATGATTGAAGAATGAATATAAAATCTTTCTTGTGTGATCTTATACTTTATAACTGAGCAATGATCTAAAATGGATTAGACATCTCTCTGCTTTATAGAAGAACATGCTGAACAGATTTTTTATGGCAAAAATGGCAAAGCACCTTGGTTATTATATTAATTCTGTATTGCTGCATAACAAGTTGCTACAAACTTACAACATAAACAACACAAATGTGTTAACTCACAGTTCTGCAGGTCAGAACTCTGGTGTGACATGGCTGGGACCTTTGCTTAGAACGTACAAGCCCCAAATCAATAGATCAGTCATGCCAGGCTTATGTCTGTAGGTTTTGAGGAAAAATTTATTTCCAAGCTGATTCTCTTTGTTGGCAGAAATGAATTTCTTGCTTTTTGCAGAAATGAGGTCCTTACTGGCTTTTACTGGGGGTTGCTCTCAGTTCCTAGAGGCTGCCCCCACTCCTGGCCGTGTGACACCTTCCACCTTCAAATCAGCATGGGGGATCAAATTCTTCTCAGGCTTTGAATCTCTGATCTCCTCTTTTTCATTCAGTAGCCAGGAAAATTCTTTGCTTTTAAACAGCTTGTGCGATTAGGTCAGACCACTGCATGTATCTCCTGAAGACCAACTTTGCTATATACCAACATAACCATGGGTGTAAAATCCATCACACTCACCACCCCAGGGAATATGCTGGGCATGAACACCAGGGGAGTAGGAAATCTTGGGGCCATCCTTCTGTTTGTTATATACATTTCCTACTACAGGTGTTATCATCAATGATTAACTAAAGAAACCATTGAAGACTGACTGAGTACTCTCTAAGATGTTTAATAAAAACTACTTTTAAAAAGCAAACAATCAGGAAACATAGGCAGTAAAATTTCAGATATCCCACATAGTAATATTTTTGCTGATATATATCCTAGGGCATCAGTCCCCCAACATGCTGGGCACCAGGAACCAGTTTCATGGAAGACAGTTTCTCCAGGGACTGGACAGGGAGAGTGAGGTGAGGGAGATATGAGGCTTAGCTTAGGCAGTAATGTGAGCAAACCTCTGCTTACTGGACCACCACTCACCTCCCACTGTGCAGCCAGGTTCCTAACAGGTCCTGGACCAGAATTGGTCTGCAGCCCAGGTATTAGCATCTGCTGTCCTAGGGAAAGGGAAATAAAGGAAAAAATAAACAAATGGGACTACAAATTTAAAAGCTTCTGCAAGGCTAAAGAAACATCATCACAATGAAAAAGGAACCAACCATATGGGAGAACACATTTGCCGATGATTTATCAGACAAGGGTGTAATATCCAAAATACATAAAGAACTCATATGACTCAGCACCAGGAAGACAAACAATCCAATTAAAAAATGGGCAAATCACCCAAATAGATACTTCTCCAAGGAGGACCTGCAGATGGTCATATGAAAATAAAAATATGAAAAAGTGGTCAACATCACTAGCCATCAGAGAAATGCAAATTAAAACAACAATGAGATATCACCTCACACCTGTGAGAATGGCTATCATTGATAAATCAACAAACAACAAGTGCTGGCGAGGATGTGAGAAAAGGGAATCCTGCTGCACTGCTGGTGTGAATACAGACTGGTGCAGCCACTGTGGAAAACAGCATGGAACTGCCTCAAAACATTAGAAATAAAACTGCCTTTTGACCCAGAGATTCTACTGCTGGGAATATGCCCTAAGAATCTCAAAACACCAATTAAAAAGAACTTATGCACCCCAATGTTCACAGCACTGTTATTTACAATATCCCAGTGTTGGAAATAGCCTAAGTGCCCATCAGTACATCAGTGGGTTGAAAAACTGTGGTACATTTACACAATGGAATACTGCACAGTAGAAAAAAAAAAGAAGGAGCTCCTACCCTTTGCGACAGCATGGTTGGAGCTGGAGACTATTACACTAAGTAAAATAAGTAAGTCGGTGAAAGACAAATACCATATTATCTCACTTGTAAGAGGAATCTAATGAACAAAATAAACTAATGAGCAAAACAGAACCAGAGACATGGAAACAGGAAACAGACTGACAGCTGCCAGAGGAAAGCGGAGTAGAGGGCAATGTGGAAAAAAGGGGAAGGGATTAGTCAAAGAACATGCATGAGTGACCCATGGACATGGACATGGTGTGGGACGGACTGTGGGAGTGGGGGGAGAGCTGGACGGAGGAGGGCAGACAAAAAAAATTGGGACAACTGTAACAGAATAAAGAATTTTTTAAAAGTAAAAATAAATATTTTAAAAATTTTAAATAAAAAATAAACAAAAGGCAAACTATTAGTACCAATTTAAAGCAGGTACTTTATAGCTCTACTATAGTGATTGTCAAATTTATGAATTACAAGCTATTAGTGGGTCATAAAAGCAGTTCAGTGGGTTGCAATCAATTTATTTTTTAATTGAAATAATAAAAAAGAAAAAAGGAAAGTATTATAGGGCAACTTAGCATGATGTTAAGTGTGATCTAAAGTTCATCTGAAATCTTGAAATGAATCCAAAAATATCTCAGGTGGAAAGAAACTCGCTATAGTAAAGTGGGTTTTAGTTATTTGTATATGCATATATCCAAAGAGATGTATGTACATGATTATCAGAAGCTTTGAAAGACACTATTTTAGGTTACAAAGAACTCTATTACTGATATGCAGTTATCAAAGCTTTTACTTCATGCAATAAGTATTATCCTTAGACTCAAGTCTGACATTCTTTTGTATTATTCTGTAAAGCACACCCAAGAACTCTAAAATTTTGTGGTCTTATAGCATTAATTCCTCCTAGAAAAATTACATAAGTGATTTCTTATCCTTTACTACATAACTTTTGAAGCATTAGTTTTCATTTCCTTCGCTACAGCTAGGAGAGTCTTCAAGACCTACCCATATTTGGTCTCTTTAAATACAATGAAGTTAACTTATCCTTAAATGAGCAAGCATTTTTATTACTACAACCAGTTGCATGTTCCCATACCATTTCTTCTTCTTCTAAAGGACATTTATTAGTGATAGATGCTTGGGAGCCAACTGTTCTATGGCCTTGTGTGTCCACAGAAATACGGGTAGCAGCCTAATTCTGCACACAGACATAATCAAGGTAATTCTCCTGGTGGTTACTGTGTACTTCACTACACACCAGCATGGGGCTGAGCACTGGCAATTCAAAGATGAATAAAACTAGTCCCTGTACTCACAGTATTCATGCATCTACAACACTAAAATATATTGTCAATGTTCTTTTTATTTTTCTTTTAATTTCTGTTCCTTACTGTTCAGACTGTTTTATTCTCAGATCTACTTTTATCTCACTGATTATGCTATCTTCTGCTTTATTTCCCTGTAGGGTAAGTTTGGGTTTTTAAGCAAGTGATCAAGATACTTGCATGTACCAAGTTCTCCCAATCACGTTGCCTACAGTACTGCTGTACAGATTGTAAAATAAATAAACACACCATATTTTCCACCATTAGCAAGTAACTACCAATTTTTTAATATGTGATGAAATGCTTTAGCATACCCAGAAATCACTTGGTTTTACCCAGAAATCACTCAAAATCTTAAAATTAGACCAGAAAGTATCTAAAGCATGTGGGGAAACATTTATAATCATGGTAATTTTTACAAAGAAATATTGAATTGAAGCTCTCTTTGAAAGAGAAATTATAGCAAGATGAGGGTTATTTCATAACCATTGTGCATGTTTATGGGTTTGTATAATGAAAAGGCAATTAACACTTCTTTCCACGTCTGTCAAAAAGGGTCACGATTGTCAATGTCTGGCGGCACTTTTAAGGTTCAACTGAAAACTAAAACATGAGATTAAAGCACTACAAGCAATAAATTGAAACTCGTTTAGCAGTGGGTCGCCACCATAACTGGAATTATTACACAGATGTCTCTGTGTATGTTACACACTGTTGAGTCAGCTCTGACTCCTGGCGACCCTGTGAATGAGTCACGTCCACACTGTCCTGTCCTCATCAGCCCTGCTCACCTCCTGTAGACTCCTGCCTGTAACTTCTTTCACCAAGCAGTCCATTTCATCTTCAGTCTTTCTCTTCTCCTTCTGCCATCTTTTTTTCAGCGTTATTGTTTTTACCAAACAACCCTGCCATCACATGATGTGCCCAAATTAGGACAGTTTCAGTTTTGTCATTTTTGCCTCCAGTAATGTTTCAGGCTTAATTTGCACTGGGACCCACTTGTTCATCTTTACGGTGGTCCAAGGTTTCCACAGAGCTCTCCTCCAATGCCATGTTTCAAATGAATCACTTTTTTTTACATCAGCTTTCTTCACTGTCCAGCTTTCACATCTGTACATAGCAACTGGGACTATAAGGGTGTGGATAATCTTAGCCTTTATCTCTAAAGACATATCTTTGCTCTTGACGATCTTTCCTAAGTCTTCCATTGCTGCCCTTCTGAGTCTCTAATTTTTTCTTGATTTCTTGACTGCAGTCTCCATTTGAATTAATGACTGAAACAAAGTAAACAAAATCTTTAACAACTCCTTGTCTATGTTAAAATTGCATATCTCTTTCATAGTCACGATTTTTGCCTTCTTGATGTTCAAATGAAGTCCTGCAGTGGCATTTTCTTCTGTCACTCTTATCCCATGTATGTAATCCTAACATAGTCTACTCACTGAATCAGGGCAGCAAGTTGGGATTTGCCACTTGATAAGTCAAAGAAAAATAAAAACTGCTAGGAGAGATTTTTTCCCCACAGAGCAGCTTGCCTAAGGTGTTCACACATCCACCCACTGAAATTTAATCATTAATGTAACACATTGCCAGAGAGATGAGAGGCAGCAATGTGACATAGGTTAGTTAGATCTCAGGAGAAAAACCAACAAATCAAAGTCCTGTCAGAATAAGAGATAGGAACCCAGAGGACAATACGAATTTTGTCTTGCACAAAAGAAATATATCTATTTACCAATTTCTGCTTATGTAGTTAATCTCCTCATCTTCTTCACCACCACCCACCACACCAATATGAATGATGCAGTGAATTTTTTAAAATAAAAGATGGTTGAAATGGTACAGTCTGACGCAATTGCTAGTGAGGACGATAAGGATCAATTTTCAAAGGCTGTTCTAACATTTTGTTTTAACATATAGCAAAATAATGTTACTGATGAGATAGATAAAAAGTTCCACAGAAGACAATTTGAAGAAAGATCAGGCAGTAGTGAAGGCACTAGGTCATTGAAAGTGGAGTCACAATGTCTACAAGGCTACTCAGGAAAGCAAGTGATGAAGCCGGTCTCACAAGAGACCGGAGGGAATGGCGCCGCACTGGAGAGCGCCTGCTCTGCTTGGGCGCGGAGCCATGGTCTGCTCCATCAAGTCGGAGCCCTGAGGGTAGTGGGGACGGTGCTGCACGATCTAACTTTTCAACAGAATCTGAAGATCTCAATTTTTGTGTTAATGTTCTTATTTTTTAACTGAAAAGGACAAACAAAATTTATGTGTTAGCCATTTTAAGCTTTAAGTCTGATTTATGTTCCAGAGGAAAATAACTACATGGCAGAGGAGAGAAAAAGGGGAAAATTGAGATGACTATAATAGAATAACAATAAAAATGATTTAATAAAAAGATAGGATTGTTCTGTAGTTTGGTTAATATTAACAAAAATATGACAAAGCTTTGGAAACACTATTATTTTCATCATTAGCTCTAGGACATGACTCAGTTTAGCTTATCCTTTTAGTTAATGTTAAAAAAAAAAGTCACACAAAATTGCCCTGAGCAGGCAGTAACTGTCAACAGAGAGGACCTGAAGGTGGTCAGGACCAGGGGTCAACTTGGATATTGGTCTCAATGCCCAACGAGGCATTGGAGCAAAACCAGCCATTACAAACTAGAAACTTTTTAGAAAAGGCCTTTGTTCAATTCCCTAACCTTGGTGCATAACCTTAAGTGTGGAGGAAATACGATTTTAATATTTTTCTCCCACATAAATGTCACACAGTGTATCAGCATATTTGAAAGGTATGTTTCTGTTACTTCCAGTCCCTTTATGGCCTGAAATGTCAGCACATAGTCAATAGCTCATTTCCTGTTGATATTTAGAACTAATTTTTTAATGAAACCAAAGATTCATTTTTACAACTCTCTTTCTCTCCATTAGAACAAAGACTGCTTTGGGCTCTGTATACACTTTCCAATTAATTAGACTGTCTCTCCTAATCACCCACTCATCTTCACATCAGCGTGACCGAAGTTGTTTCTCAGTCTTCAAAGCTGATACAGGCTGGAGCTGCCCTCTGCTTAGGCGAGGCCCTTCACTCTTCTGCACAGAGTTCCCTCTCTCCAGTCCCTCACCCAGTGCTTTACTCAACGTCCTCACAGCACTGTTGATTTGCAGTGAACTTTGCCTCCTTCTTTAAACGACTTTAGCCTTTGTCCGTGAAGCCAAGTGAGGCCAGTATCACCGCTAAAACTTGCTAAGTAGTGTAACTGGACCTCAATAGCTGGCCTGAATGTCAAGTTCTTACCTACAGGAGTCTCCCAACATTAGTTAAATTTGGTCTAGCCTTTGGCACCTTAGAACATTTTCATAAATTCATATTATTTTATTCTGTTTTGCCAAAAGAGACACTGACCATTTTCTAATTTTTTGGTAAAATCTCTCCTTTCTGACAGTACAGTTTGAAAAGGAGGGAATTTCAATCAGTGTTTTTCTCTGTGTCCCAAGTAAAGGTTTGTAGAATATAAAATATTGAAAGTTGTAGTCAGAACAAAGAAAGTGCCACAGATAAAGAAAAACGACACCGCACTGCCAGTCAGCAAAGAATAGCAAGTGTCTCCTTCACAGAAAAAGGGAATTTGCAAATGTACCTCAGTATGAAGCTCAGCAGTTTGCAATGTGCTCTCCATATGTATTATTGACTTTCTTCGATAAGTGTGAGTGAAGTCAGGTAGATTATTTCAGACTGTCAAATCCAGACTTTTGGGTGAGTTTAAAAAGTTTTGTATACATATTCAGATAATATAAAGGGCAAATGGGTGAGAATAATTCACTACAAATCAATCATCCTTTTTCTACAGTACAAAATATAAGAATTATGTATTACATATAGAAATATAGATAGACGTGAATAGTACATGTGGGTATAGGGGATTGTAGAGGGAGGAATATTACCGAAATGTATGAGAAAAAGAGAGACTCCAAGGAGAACAGAATTTTAAGGGAAGGAGAGAAAATGTACACATAAAAATAAACAAAAATGAAAATGTGAGCTTCTCCTCAGAAAGAAGCTTGCACATGTGAGACAGCCAGGATTCTATGGAGTACAGGATGTGTACAGCTGAGGGACTCCCAAGAGAAAGTGAGCCCATGACCAACTTCCAGAAGGTGGGAAGAGGAGAATCTCATCATATAAAACCAAATAGAACTGCAGTATCCAGATGATATCATGAGGAGAAATTCTTCATTCATAGCTAACCCAAGAGTGTAAATTCACTCAATACTTCACTAATATAATTGACTAGTAATGTGGGAAATGGGAATTTTCCTTTCCCCCATCCTAATCAAATTCTCTTTTATTAAACATTTTATTGTTACTCTATTATAGTTGTCCCAATTTTTCCCCTTTGCCCTCCTCCTCCCAGACCACACCCTGCTTCCACAGTCACTCCCCACCTTGTTGTCCAGGTCCGTGGGTTATTCACACGTGTTCCTGGACCAATCCCTTCCCCTTCTTTCTACCCTTATCACCCTTCCCTCTCCCCTCTGGTTACTGTCAGTCCCTTCCTTATTTCCATGCCTCTAGTTCTATTTTGCTTGTTAGTTTATCTTGTTCGTTAGGTTCCTCTTATGTCATATAATTGTGGGTTATACTTTCAATTAGTCTTCATCAGGAATATCTGTTAAGGTCTATAAGACCCTTGCTTCTTTCAAACACATTGAAAACTTAAATAAGGAAGAGATATAGATCAAAATATCACATTTGTCACTCATAAAGACTGAGTTAGAGGACATAGCTTAGTGTGAGAACCATGATAACCCTGCTAACTAAACCTGAAAATTTGGCAGAATTTACCACCTTATTACAGGTAACATTAAACAGCAGAAGACCTCCTACCTTCGGGTGGAATGGTGGGTAACCACTGCTCCCTGGACCAGCTGGCCCCCAATAGGAAAAAAATGGCATAACTGAGATAAGCATGATGACTTTATGTTTACCAAATTCTCCAATCAGGTAAGTCACCCTCACTTGCCAGGAGTAGAGTAAATGGAGATGCAGATACTCTGGGAGTTTTATACTAATGAAGCTCTCCTGCCATGATCTATGTTAGAGGTAATGGTGTAGGAAAGTCACATTCCCACCTAACAGTGCTTGCAAGACCATGTTTGAAAAATAACTGCTAAAATGTGATTTTATTACAAAAATCACAGTTTGGTAATAGGCATTTCCACATATCATAAATAACAGAATTTTGATGAGATTCTTTATCCAAGCTTTAGTTCAGTAAATAGAGGGAAAGAAATCACACATAGAAAGAAAAGATGATTTATAGGCCAGATAAAATAATTTTAGAAAATTATACCTGTCTTTGAATAATTAAATGTCTGAGTTTCTTAATTACTATTAATGCTCTCTGAAATCATAAATTTTAGAATTCAGTTAAATTTTACTGGTTCGTAACACCAACCAATGACTATCTCACCTGGTAAAGAAAAAACACTGATAGGAGAATTGGGCCCTAATATTTCCCTAATAAATGTACTGAGTCATCATTTTTAAGAATTTAGGGAGTCAACTTGTGGCAGAAGAAAAAGCACTGATTGTCACAAAGAGTCTTTTATTCTAACCCCAAATCTGTCACTCCCTTCCATTGTGGCTCTGGACACACCTGGGCCATTTGCTTCAAATCTAAATGGTAGGAGTTGGGCCAGGTGGTTTCTGAGGGCTCTTTCAGATCTACAGTTTCAATCTGCTATCATCATCATTTCTAACATTGTTAAATATTGTAAGTATATATGAAACAACTTCAAATTATTTTGAAATACTTTAAAATATGATTCTCTATTATTTTCATAGATTCCTGTACTACTCCTAAATTAGATATGCATTATTTGTGTACTAGATACTATATCCTATATGAGAAAAGCAACAAAAGATCAATTTCTTGGGTAATCATCTCCTAACAGTGTTTCCCAATGTAAGTACCTACACTTTCTTCAACACACGTTCATAAAAAACTGTACCCTTTCTTAACAATAGTCCTATTTACACAGCAGGGGACCTCAGTGTTGATGCACCAAAATAAATATAAACCTTAGCCATGCCATTGTACAAGAAATTACTCAACTGAGTGATCAATAGAAATGTGTTGCCAACACGTAAGTTGATTATTATAACTGAATAAGCACTTAGAACTAGGTATTAAATAACTATGAATAAGAATACTAAATTAGCCTTGTTACATTGCAGGATTTTGACAATAAGGATTTACCTTCTTCAAATATTTAGAGAGCATAAACTGATTAAAATGAAAATGAAGAGCAAAGCTAAATAAACAGCAAAACAAGACAGTAAGTACAAATACAAATACAAACTGTTACAGGAAGTTAGGGGACCACAACATTTGGGAATTGCCATGTCTTTTATTAGCATTTTTATTGATAATATTTATAAAGTGTAGACATGGACTTCTCAAATAATACATTACCAATGCTATAAATAGCTTTTATTTTTTATTTTTGTAAGAGGGTCACCTATTTTCCAATGTTCTCAGTGCAGAACTTTAGTGACCTGACTCACAGAACGAAGTTTTCTTGCCACCAGGACTTCCCCAACTCAGGCTGTTGTCAATGATCATGTGAAGCTCAGTTATCATGGGCATGGTAGTAACACAATGAAGGGGAATTATTTTGTTTTGATTTTTTTCCCTCAAATCATATGAACTTCAAGCAAATATTTGTACTCCATTCACATCTATAAAATTAATTTTTGCACTGGGACAGTATTTTATATTCACTTGATAAAAACTTAACAAAGTTTATGACTATAAAAATTTTGAAGGATAAAAGGAAAGTTCTTGTTAATTAGACAATAAATACCGGACACACAAATGACTCTGAGTCATAATGTAGGCAGATAGAATGTCCTTACAGCACACCCTATTGGTATCTCACTTGGCAAAGCAGCTCCCTGAATTTGGAACACTCTACCTAGAGAAGCTGGTAAGTCTGAAAAGAGCTGATCAAGTGTTTTCTTCCTGGAAGATCATTTGACTCTACCTGCAGTGCTGAGTAAGTCCATTTCATCTCGCTCTTTCAATACTATGCTCAGCACCAGAAACTGGGTAGAGAAGACTGCTAATGAGCACCCGGTCCTTCTGAAACATTGAAGACAAGGTGGTGGCCAAAGGAGTTTTAGTTGGCAACACTTTAAACAGAATACTGGTGACCATGAAATGCTTGTGTGACCCTTTCCCTTATAATTCAAAACAATTATTTTCTCTCTGCTTCTAATGCTACTCAGTATGCAGACTCTGTAAGAAGCCAAATGATATATATACAACAAACAGTTACACTAATAAGCTAATTAGTATACTTTGGCAATTAATATTATATGTAATGGTGTAAATGTCCAAAAATGTAATACTTTTTTCATAGTTTAACAGGCCCTTAATGAAGACCAGATAAGCTAGAGAGCACTCACTGGAGCATCAATTGAATTTAAATTAGGAAAAAGCAGAGTTAGCCTTTTAATAGCTTTGGCCAGTTCATTCAAAATGTTGCTGAAGTCACCCTAAATTTATTGTAATGAAATGGGACTGAGTGAGTCAGCATGTTTGCCATTTCTGGGAGTAGACACAGTGCACTATTCCCCATCATGACATGGTCAAGGAGCTGGAGTCACAGAACAGTTGCTGGAAAAATTAACCATTTTTCAAAATTTCTACTCTTCATTTTAAAACTTTGCTCTGAACTTGTGTTAAGAACAGTTTAGTGGATCTTATAATTTAAACACTAAAGAAAAATAAGTTATTTAATTCATCTTTGGTTGACTTTCCAATATGAAGATGTGCCTTTCTCTAATTCACTCTTAATCTCAAAATCTTAGGTAATTAAATGAAATGGTATTTTTAATCTTTTGGTCAATTGGAATAAATGAAGTGTATCTCCCACACTAAATGTAACATTAAGTGTCCATATACATAGAGGATGCTATGAGTTGGCCTGGGCTAGGTTATGTGCGATGACAAGCCATCGCAAACTCTCATGGCTCACAGAAAAAGCTGGCTTTCACTGCGTTTTCCCCTCATTCACACCACATGCCCATTACGGTTGTGCTCAGGGTGGTCTCCTGGGCAGCACTCAGGCTACAGAAAGGCCTTTATGTGGGGCGTTGTCCATTTCGTAGCGAGGCAAACTCTGGCTTAATGTTTCTACTTGAAGGTGACAAACATCAGTTTTGTTCACGTTTTCTTAGCCAGACAGAACAAGTCATAATGCTAAGTCTAGCATCAATGGCATTCAAATATATAAGCCTTCCACAGGGACGTGCATGACATGAAGGGGCGCAGCAAAACAAATAAAAAAATAAATAAACTATATTATAACGTATAGCAGTGTGCTCTCCTATTCACAAATAGTTAACGTCCTCTTTTCCATATGTAGAATATAATAATTCCCATCCTACCGCCACAAGGAAGTAATCCAAAACTCATCATCCTATCAAGGCATGAAGCTCACATTCTCCAAGTTTCAACAATAGGGTCTTATGTGCTTCCTCTGGAGTCAAAGACCCAGAACTAAAGAAGCTACTCATCAGCCCTCCTTAACTCACCCCAGCTACTAAGCCCATCTATTCAGATACAGGAAACATGGTAGATAAATGCAGCCATTTTTACAGTGATTCTAAAATTCTCCTGGCAGACACTATAAGGTGCCTACCTTGTAAGGAGTGTTTTGAACTAAATGTTTTCCCTCAAAATGTATACATTGAAGCCCTAACTGGCAATATAGCTGTAATTGGCCTCTACGGAAGTAATTAAGGTTAAATGGATTGGTAAGGCTGGCCCTTGATCCAAGAAGAGAATTAGCATCTTTACAAGAAGAGACACCAGAGTGCTCTCTCTCTCTCTCCCTCTTTCTCTCTGTCTCTCCCCATTGTCCTTCTCTCTCCTTCTCCCTCTCCCTCAAGTGAAATCCATGTGCATACGAAGGGAAAAAGCAGCTGTGTGCAAGCCAGGAAGACAGTTGTAACAACAATTTGACCATGCTGGCACCCTGATCCCAGACTTCCAGCCTCCAGAACTGTGAGAAAATAGTTTCTGCTATTTAAGCCATCAAGTCAGTGGTCTTTTATTATAGCAGCCCTAGGAGACCAGCACAGTAGGGAATGTTACTGGAGGAAGCTCTATTTCTGTCTGGAGGAACAGATCTCCATTTTGTTGTTATCAGTAGCCCTGGGTTCTGCTCCCTGAGAGGTCTTTGCCTATTAACTCACTGACCTCTTCAGGAGGACATTAGAGCAAATGACCATCTTGGAATCTGATAAAATTTCACAGGCTGTTTTCTGCCCATGAAAGATGGGAAGCCTAAAAGTCATAGTAAGTTTTGAAAATAGAATCTGTTTTAGTTAAAGCTAGTGGATTTGGGGGTCACACTAATCTGCAAAAAACATAGTTTCTTGTTTATTTGATTCAAACCAGTACACGTGCCAAGAACTGCCAGCATAGTTCACTCTAGAGCACACCTCCACTCTAGACGAGGCTTATGGAGCTGCAGGAGAGCCGCGCGTGATCTTAGCCTCTTCTCCCTGGGAAATCTTACCCAGTTGAAGGCGTTAGTGGGTATCACCTTGGCCAATTTGAAGATTTTAACAATGAGATTTATAGCCATAGCCTTTCTTTCGTTCAAGAGATTTTTGTCTTTTTTAATTACCCCATGTTGCTGTGAGGCCCTCACAGTTTTATCTTTTGACAGTTAGAACCTGTTTACTACCATGTGTGGGCTATTCTTGGCTCTGTTCAGCAACTTATAACAAAAAAGAGATGAGCTTACAAAAAAAAAAGGTTTGTTTGCAAACAGAAATGAAAGAGAACAGACTCAGAAAAGAAATAAAAAGCTTCTTATAACAAAGCATATCAGGTCTGCTCATATTTCATTGACCAAAGCAAAACATGCCAGATTTTATATCAGTAGAAAAGGGAACTATAAATCCTTCCATAGGAAGAAACAGTGGAAGTTTTGCACAGTAATACAGTCTATCACAAGGCTTTACAATATCTACATCAAATTTTCATTTTGCAAATATATCATTCCTGTGAAATGGGTAAGATAAAGTATGTTACTAGCCTCATTCTCCACAGTGTAAAATGAAAGTTTGAGGAAATTTAAATTATAATCAAAGATTAAAAAGATAATAAGATGAAAAAGTCAATCTAACCTCAAGTTCCTGACTTTTAATGTGACATTCTTTCTATTACTCTGATACTCAAGAAATACGAAGGTTACGCAATGCTGGTACATGAGTACAAATTCCCCAGGATACTGGGAACAATGACATTGGGAACAATGACATTAGGGGCAATGTTTGCCCACCAAAGTAGAAACTGGTTCCATACCCACCTCTCTCATGTACTAGTTTTGTGAGCTTCAGCAAACTGTTTCATCTCTCTACTTCAGTTTCCTCATCTATAAACTGGAAATTGTTTTTACTTAAAAGTGCTTAATGCAGACTTTCAGATGGTACTTTAGTACATATATTTAATACTGCATTAAAAATTAGATCCAGAATGTGAAAAGCAAGAATGGAAAGCAAAACAGAATACAAATAGGCATATTTGCCTGGGCATTTTCATCTCAGTTATGTCCCTATTTCTCTCTATAGAAAGTGATCCTTTTTATAAAAATGTATGAAGCATAAAGAACAGTCACATAAAATTCCTAACCTTTTACATAAGCAGCAAAAAACATAAAATTTAGGTTATAACAAAGATTAGAATAAGGCAATACTAGATGCATATTTGACTTTATGTCAAAGATAGATTGGTTTCATCATACATGTAAACACATTGTTTTCTATGTGAGACTAGAATGATAGCATTATTTTCATTTTCCAGATAAAATAACTTTTGTTCCAATTAAATTGCTTACATGTTAAGATTTTTCCTTAGAAACCATTGTGTGATTAAAAACTCAAAAATTCTTATTCTAGGTAATCATATTTCATTGTCATAGGCACAACTAATATGAAAAAAAAATATTCCCAGATCTATTTCTCATCAATTCTTTTCAAGTACATATGTATCATAACATCACATCAATCTCACATAAAGCCAGAGCGAGTGCCTCTTTTTACGACCCCTATACATGCTATTCTATCATTGAAATGTGAATACACAAGGCTTTATATCTCAGGCACATTCCTTTTACTAGATCCATAAAGTTCAATGTGACTTCTTAAATATAATATGCAAAAGCGTATTCTACTATTACTGTGAAATCCAAATTTGAACTGTAGAGTAATAATGTGGAAATTTTAACAACTATCAATGTCTCCTGACTATTGAGTTTGGACATTTATACTCGAATTCAGCTGAAATTCACACAACCAGAAATCATATATACACTGCCATACAAAGGAAATTGTCCAAGAAAAATAAACCCCTAAGTAACAGGCAAATCTTATATAGAAGCTATTTCAAAGCTGCAAAAATCACCACCATTAAGTGAGAAATAGGATCCACTTAGAGAGTCGTGTCAGGATCACTATCAATCCCCGCGGATGACAGAACATCTTCCCACTCAGTTAGTCTGCACGGGGAAACGCACTCTTCCAGAAAGAGAGGCTTCTGCACAAATTATAATAAGGATCAGCAACTCCAGTCACAACATTACAGGAAGAGCACTGGCAAACACAGGGGTCCCTAAAGTGGCATGCAAGAGAAAAATGATAACATTTAGCATATGCCCAAATAATGAGTACAAGGTGGGTATTCTGGGGGGAAAAAGGCTTTCCCTTTTTTCTGGTAACTACTTGCATCTTCAATTTTTAAAAACTTAAATTCTTAATCACCCTTTTAACTTGTTGAAATGTAACCATAAAATATCACTTTTTTACCTATTATTCTTGCAAAAATTAAAAAGAGTTGTGGATCCCAGTGCTGATGAATGTGTAAAAAAACCAGAGTTCTTATACTTGGAATATAATTTGCACAAGCTCTCTAGATGGCAATGTCTCAATGCACCCCAGCAATATAAACACACATGTTCACAACAGTTTCACTTTTTGGGTTTCTCCTATGGAAACGAAAAAAACAAAAATGAAAAATATATGTTGTTATGAAGTTCGCATGTAGCCTTGTTTCATTAGTAAAACTTGAAACAACCTAAAAGTTGTCCAATAAAGAGTTTTTAAAATAAAGAGTATACCTACACAGCAGAACACTATGCAGCCATTTAGAAAGGGTCAGATAATTGCTAGGTATTGATCAAGATTATAGTTCAGTATGCAGAAATATAGAAAATACACACATTTGAATGTGCAATGAAGAACACTGGAAAGCTAAACACCTTACTAATAATTGCTGATCTCTCCTACGTGGGATTACTGGGCCCCTAGGGATCTCTCACACTTACGCAGATCTGAAGATTGGATGAAAGCACCCAAAGGAACACACTGGGCAAGGTAAGATGCACACAGATGCACATACATGCTGCTGGTCATTTTATTATTGTATTTCGCATCAGATATCATTAGATGCTTTGGGTACTTTCATGATATAATGACTTCAGTGGCAGGGAAATAACATATGAGTTCAAGACTCCCTAATATACTAACACCAGTGAGTTAGCATTTGGAGTAAATGATAGAAAAATTACCCTAATTTGTATTACGCCATATATTAACAAATGTATCACCCATGTATCTAGCAGCATTGTCTCCCAGAGGCATTCCTTTCCTGAATGTGGGAAGGACACTCAGCCAGACTTGGAAATATTCTTTAATACATAAGCAGATAAAAGGATGAAACAGGCAAACACACACTGTGCCTGGCTGGTCAAAAGTGCTTTCAAAGTTTTAGTTCCCAATTTATTCTAACAACTCTTCTCTGTGTCTGTCTCACTATCTTCCTCTGTGATACAAGAAATAGTATTACTGTTGAAATAGGCTTTTCAGCTCTAAACCATAGGGTATCTTTATACTTAAAGCTTAAAAATGGCACAATATACATTCCAGGTTTCCTTCACCCAGTTCTAAAAAGAAGAGAAAAACAGTGAACAAATTTCAAGCACACAGGTGACAGACAAAAACAGAGCAGCAGACATAACACAGAGTTGCAGGAGATCGCTTCCGTTTGTCAAAGATGTTTCTGCAGGGCATCTCCACTCTCTGCCTCTGTTAACTTAATGAATGTCCTAACTATGCCGTTCACATAATGATACTGGGAGAAAGGTTCTGGCAGACCCACTCTGAGATGCTAATAGAGTGCCTCAGAAAATAAATATTATTTTGGTTTATCTCATTAATCTTGGCCATTCCTTCCTTCCCTTCAGCCAGCCTGACTCAAAAAGGTAAGTACTTTATCCATGCGACAGACTTACAGGAAAATTGCCACTCAGACTTCAAGAATGAGTCTTTTCCATTTTCTGACAACCATTTATCTCTCTGCCATCAGGCAATATCTGAAAATTTTATGTGTATTTTATCTTAAAGATGAGTCCCTGTTGAATCTTAGGGCCTGTCAATATATTTTTAACCTTTGAAGAAAATGCTATCTTTCTAAAACAGCCACATTTTATTTTCTAAGGTCATACTATCACTTAAAACAATGATCCAAAAACTTTGGCAAGCTACCATATTCCACTTTTTATAACATGACCTCATTTCTAACTAAATTTGCAAAAAAAAAAAAAAAAATGTGTTTCAAATGAATTAAACATCGTTGAAAATTTAACACTAGAAGCAGGAACATTTCAAAATTGCAAAATTCAGCTTTAAATAATCACAAATAACATTATAATTCTTAACTTCAAATTCCCCCTCCCAAACTTTCAGTTTTATACTTTTTAATAAAAAGATACACTAAATATCTAATGTATATAAGCCTCTCCTTTGTAGTTCTTGTATTCTCATCACTACAATTTGTCCTAGTCTTCTTAGTTCTTTTCCTTGACCTCCAACCACACATTTCAGGGGATTTTTATCTAGAAATTGGTGATTCTTTGTTGTTCAGCTTGTATTTTAATGAGACTCCCTAAACTGCTTGTTTCTTACTATAGTCTGCTTTATTTCCCCCACAATATTAGATTTATCCAAAAATCTTTTTTTGCACTATGTGACATGTCCTAGATTGTCTAGATTTCCCCTTTGTTCAAAAGATGTTTGTATTGACTTCTGGCCAAGATGGAGGCATTGGTGGACACACTGTGCCTCCTTGCACAACAAAAATTAAGGACAACAAAGATTTAGAAACAAGAAAACAACCAGAACTCATAGAAAACTAAACTGTACGGAAGTCCAACAACCATTCATCCAGACGGGTAAGAGGAGGAGTGGAGTCGTGGAAGGAAAAAGTGGAGGTAGCGGACCTGGGCATGCAGGCAGCAGTGGCTGGCAGATTCCAGGTGCATGGGCGGCAGCTAGCAGACCCCGGACACAGGGTGACAATGGGCAGACCCAGTGAGTCCACGCAAGGCAGCGGACTGACCAGGTGGTCCCACATTTGCGTGGAGATAACCCAGGCAAAGGGGAAGTGGTGGAAGGGACTGGAATCCAAGAGAGAATGGAGCAAGCACCATTGTTCCCTCTCAGACCCAGCCCCCACATACAGCATCACAACCCAGCAACTGGGCTGCCCCACCCTGGGGAACACCTAAGGCTCTGCCCCTCACTATGTAACAGTCGCAACCAGACCCCCCCCAAAAATGGTTCAAATGGGAGAACAAATCAAAGCCCCAGAGCCAATTCATCTAAGTGACCAAGAGAACGCCAACCTATCAGATGAACAGTTCAAAGCCCTGGTGATCAGGATGCTGACAGAATTGGTTGATTTTGCTCACAAATTAGATGAACAAATGAAGGCTACAATAAGTGAAATGAAGGAAAACACACAGGGAACCAATAGAGATAGGAGGAAAACTGGGACTCAAATCAATGGAATGGACCAGAAGGAAGAAACAAACAACCAAACAGAAAAGAAGGAAGAAACAAGAATTCAAACTAATGAGGAGAGGCTTAGGAACCTCCAGGACATCTTTAAACATCCCAACATCCAAATTATAGGGGTACCAGAAGGGGAAGAGGAAGAGCAACAAGTGGAAAACTTATTTGAACAAATAATAAAGGAGAACTTCCCCAATCTGGCAAAGGAAATAGACTCCCAGGAAGTCCAGGGAGCTCAGAGAGTCCCAAAGAAGTTGGACCCAAGGAGGAACACACCAAGGCACATCATCATTACATTAGCCGAGATTAAAATGAAGGAGAGAATTCTAAAAGCAGCAAGGGATGGGCAGACAGTCACCTACAAAGAAGTTCCCATCAGACTGTCAACTGATTTCTCAAAAGAGACCTTACAGGCAAGAAGGGGCTGCAAAGAGGTATTCCAAGTCATGAAAGGCAAGGACCTACATCTAAGATTGCTCTACCCAGCAAAGCTTTCACTTAGAATGCAAAGGAAGATAAACTGCTTTTCAGATAAGGTCAAGTTAAAGGAGTTCATCATCACCAAGCCCTTATTATATGAAATGTTAAAGGGACTTATCTAAGAAAAAGAAGATAAAAAATATGACAGTAAAAAAGACAGCAAACTCACAGATATTAACAAGCACACCTAAAATAAAAGCAAACTAAGCAAACGACTAGAACAGGAACAGAAACACAGAAATGGAGATCACATGGAGGGTTAGCAACAGGGGAGTGGAAGGAGGAGAGAAGGGAAAAGGTACGGAGAATAAGTAGCATAGACAGTAGGTAGACAATAGACGGGGAGGGCAAGCATAGTGTGGGAAATGTAGAAGCTAAAGAACTTATGACACATGGGCATGAACTAAAGGTGGGGATCGTGGGTGGGAGCAGAGTGGAGGGGAATCATGGAGGAGAAATGGGATAACTGTAATAGCATAATCAATAAAATATATTTTAAAAAAAGATGTTTGTATCAATCAGTCCCTCAATTCATATCAACTTAAATCAATAGTTTATTACATTTAAAAAAATCTTATGAGATTCATTATGACAAACATTTCTCTTTCCTGACAGCTTTTTCCTAGTAGATTTTCCATCTGTCCTCCAGGTCCACTCTCCCCCATTCACCTTGCTCTGAGCAACTGAGAGCTGATCATGATCAGTAAGATTTCTTGTCCCCTGATTTCCAGTTGGGGGTTGGGGTGGTCACTCAATGAGAAGCACCAACAGGACATTGAAGGTCAGGAAGGATATAAAACTGAGGTCATTATCCCCCTAGCCCCATCTCCTGATCTCCGTGTACTGGTGGACCCCTGAAGGAAACATTTTCCACATGGTTACCCTTTCCCAGTTCTGGCTACCATTCCCTCATCGCCACTTCAGAGGTAGAGATAAAAACAGCTTCTTGCTCTACTAACAGTGCGGTTCTAAACTACCTCTTGTTAGTTTCATTAAGCACCTTGTACATTTTAGTAAGTGATCCTTTTACTAAACTGCTCTCAGTGTACCCCAATTAAATGTGCTAAACATGATAGCCTCTTTAAAACCTTTGAAATTCTAAAGTTCAAGCTTGAAAATTTTTATCATATAAATGCAGATACACTAGCATTTTACTTTTCTTGTTTTTTATTCAAGTTATTAGTCTTTTCTAAATTTGTGTGTTTTGTATACAATTTTCCATTTAAAAACTGTGCGCAGTTATTGTGGAAAATTTGAAAATCAGGAAGAGAAAACATCTATAATACCAACATCAAAGAATAAGAGCAGTAAGAATTTTGAGAAATTTTTGTCACTGCAAAATTTTATACAGGCATGTACCCTATGCTTCTCTTCAATATCATATCATAAGCAATTTCTCACATCATTTAAATTTTTTGTAAAAATTTTAGTGGCTGCATAATATTTTTTCTCTAAAATAATTATAATTTACTGAACTATTCTCCTCATGCTAGTTATCTAAGTTATTGTTAATTTTCACCATTTAATAACACTTCTATAAATGTCATTGTGTATTATCTCTATTTATAACTTAGTTTGG
Source organism: Anoura caudifer (assembly GCA_004027475.1). NCBI lineage: Eukaryota > Metazoa > Chordata > Mammalia > Chiroptera > Phyllostomidae > Anoura > Anoura caudifer. Next base: position 17,353 of record PVKU01005549.1, on the reverse strand, counting down.
TAGAGTATAAAGTAAGGTTCTAAACCAATTTTTTTTTACAAATAGCAAATTAACCTTCCCAACATTATTCATTCATGCTTTTTCTTTTGTTTTCTTTTATCTTTTTCTAATTATTTTATTGTTGTTCAAGTACACTTGTCTGCATTTACCCCCACTACTCCCCCCATGCCAGCCACCCCCACCTCCCTCCCCTGCTTCCAACCCCCTTTAGTTTTGTCCATGTGTCCTTTATAGTTGTTCCTGAAAACCCTTCCCTCTTTCCCCTATATTATCACCTCCCACTTCCCCACTGGTTGCTGTAAGATTGTTTTTAATTTCAATGTCTCTGGTTATATTTTGCTTGCTTGTTTGTTTTATTGATTAGGTTCCACATATAGGTGAGATCAAATAGTATTTGTCTTTCACCACCTGGTTTATTTCACTTAGCATAATGCTCTCCAGTTCCATCCATGCTGTTGTAAAGGGTAGGAGCTCCTTCTTTATTTCTGCTGCATAGTATTCCATTGTGTAAACATACCATAGTTTTTTGATTTGTTCATTTACTGATGCACTGTTGGTGCAGAATGGTGCAACCAGTGTGGAAAACAGCATGAAATTTCCTCAGAAAACTAGAAATGGAACTACCTTTTGACTTGGCAATTCCACTGACTTATTTTTTTTGTTACTTATATTTTTTGTATTTATCAAGAACTGTTTGCTAACAATATTTCCCTTCATCTAAATTCTTCATTTCATATAATAATATTCTGCTAATATAATTATAGCTTTTAATGTTTTACTATCTGGTAATGCTAAAGGAAATTTGTCTTTTCATTTGTCAATTATCTTCAATTTATTAAAGATTGATTGGGTGATTGATTGATTGAAGATTGACTGATTTATGGCACTGTAAGACCAGAAATTCTGATTTGTATGCAGAGGTATACAAAAAAATAAATTTGACTTGCTCTCAATTAGTTTATAAAATAATTGGGGAGAAAATGCATGAACACAATCAACTATAGTGTAACAATAAAGAAAGTTGCACCAGAAAGTTATTAGGTTCTATAAAAGACCTAAAGGAGAAATTGATAGCCTATAATTGGCAAGAAATCCTGAATGTGGAAAATGGCACTCAATGTAGCCTTGAAAAAGAGCTAGGATTTCAGTAGGCACAAAGTGGCACAGAAGAATATGCCTGTCAAAGGAACCAAGTAAAGCCATTAAACTGGGAGAAGGGAAGATTCATCTGGGAAACAGTGAATGACTGAGTATGACAAGCTGCATGGAGGAAGCAGGGGAAATCACGGCAGTTTTAAGTAGCAACTGGATAGATCAGCGCTATATTTCAGGTAAATTGCCACATCAAGCATCTATACAGATATTTATCCCTTCATACATTAGCCACTATTTTCAACAATAATTTCTCCTCAGAAGAACTTCCCTTTTCACTTGTTTTTAAACATTAGGCAGTAGAATTTGACAATGCACCAAACCAAAACAAATACCACCAGCAATCACCATTATCATCAATGTAGAGGAAAACGTTGATATTACCAAACAGTACATGTCGTGTCTGACTTTACCCTTTTCCTGGTGTTTTAAGAGGCTTTCCTAAATTCATCTGGACAGATGCCATTCATTGAGTTCTTTTTATTTTCTTTGCTAAAATTCTGTATCCTTGAAATAATTCCAGCAACATCTGCTTTCCTCTTAGAATCTGCTTTCAACAGAAGGCATTTCTGTATGTCATTCTTTAATGGCATTGGTTAACCAAACTTACCATCCAGAGCTCAACATGTAGCAAGCCATTGACAATGGCTCATTGCTTACGGAAACTGTACCGGTCAATAGAGGGTATATTCTGTTAAAATAACAAATAAACCACTATCACTGGATTAGCTCAACCACCGTTTATTTCTCATTCAGGAAACGTATGTCAAAAGGTGGGCTGCCCTTCTTCAACTTGTAGCTATTCCAGCTGTGACATTTGGCCCCCAAAGTCACTGCAGCAGAAGAGAGAGCTGGAGGGTCAAGAGTAACGTGTTAAGGTCCAGTCCTACAAGTGGCTTGTATCACTTCCTCATCCATCTCACTAGCTGAGACTCATAGCTATTGCCCCAACCGAACTGCAAGGAATGCCTAGAAAATGGGAATGGTACAATGAAGCACAACACATAGCTACCCCAGAGAATTAATCCCATCTAAACCCTAGCTTTAGGTTCGATTTAATACTTACATTTTCTAATCTAAAACCACCCCAAAATGTTGTTTTTGCCAGGATATTTAATATAGAACAAAGGTTTCTATATCTTGAATCATGCATTTTACTAGAGGGAATGAAAAGAACTTGTATAATTATTCTATTAAGTGAATTATTCTATTAAGTGGTCTATATTCCTTTTGCTTCTAATACAGTCATTAAAATAACACCAGTTCTCTGCAAGTTAACATTCACATCAAGCTCCCAAAATCCGAAGTATTAGGAATATTCCCCTTGAGTTCATCATAATTGATTCTAATCAGTGTTCTATCACACATTTCTCTCCTCCAGAAGAGTTACATTTATGGTGATAAATAACATAATTTCTGGACAACCACTTCTTTCAATCAAACTTTGTGTCACCTATTCTACTCCCATGGGTTTCATTATTTTCCTTCAGTTTTTTATTCCATCTTTTTTCAACCATTTATTGTGTGAAATAAAGAATATTAAATGACAATTTCTTTTTCTTTCCCTCTTCTTACCCTTCTTATAGTCTTTTCTTTCTTTCTTCATCCATTCTTATTGTCTAGCTTTCTCCTTCCAATTCTCTTCTTCAAAGTTCTCATGCACAGTTGACTTACAGAAGTTACAGAAGGGAGGGCTTCTGTCTCTTCATCAGCGTTTTCTGCCTCAGACCCACAGATGGTGTACTCATCGGCATTCACCTCCGCTTCTTAAGTCTCTACATCTCAATCTACTCCTCCCTCAGACTCCAAAACTATTTTGAAAGTATTCACTGTCTCTGGTAAAGCTAACATTTCTTTGAGCTCGCTGGACTGAAATTAGCCCCATTTTACAGATAATAAAATGGAAACAGGTAGCAAATAAACAAAGACTAAAACTAGATTTTTTATATCTTAGAGCAGGAGGAGAGACAGACTACAGCCAGTTTTTACAGCCTACAAATTAAAAATGATTTTTACACTTTTAAAGATTTTTAAGGAAAAAAAAGAATAATTTGACACAGACCATAGTTGGCCCACCAACTCCACAATGTTTACTGTTCGACACTTTATGAAAAAAATTTGCTGACCCTATTCTAGACCATGGCTCTGTTAGATTTAGGTAATCATAAGGCTGTTTGTAAGTTTGGGTCCTACAGAAAACATACCCAGGAGGAATCTGAGGCCAACTGAGGAGACAGGAGCAAGATTAGGCAGGGAAAACCTGCAAACCAAGATGCAAGGCTGACATCTGTGAATGAAAAGAGAGAAGCAAGGAACACTCATCATGAAGAATCTCAGACAACAGTGCAGCTTTGAGAAAGTCTTAGCCAGATCAGTGGTACACTCCAATGTAAAATCAAGCATAGAGAAGTTCTACTTTTGGCGGTAATGGTCAGGCCCTGTCACCCCAGCATGCTCTAGCATCAACTGGAAGCAGCTCCTGAGGAACATGGACTCGGCATGAATCCAGCAGACCCCCAAAAATGTGGCAGTTGGAGGCTGTCAGCTGTCTGCACTCCTCATACCAGATTCTTCATCAAAGTCAAGCGCATCTTTCTGCTGCCTATTGGACTCCACTATTTTCATCATCCAGAATTCAAATTTCTTTACCACTGTCAATCAATTTAAATGTTCATATATTAAAGACCACCATCATGAATAATTATGAAAAGGCAATGCAAGCTGATATAGTCACCTCAACATTCGTCTAGCTTTTGCTCTTAAAGAATATTGTTGTTTCCTATAAAAAGAAAAAAGCCTTTAAATATAAACAACTTGTGTTGTCATGGACTATTTTTGCTCTTTATATTTAAAGATGAAACCGCTTACAAGATCACTCTCAGCCAAGGGCCCTCACATGATTGATGCATGGGTTACAATCCCTGAGGGCTATGCAATGTCCTTCTCCAAGGCCTGTCATTATTCAGTAGTCCACAGGACACTGTATTGGGTTCCTCACTCTGATTGACACGTCATCGCACTGCCACAAGCACTCTTTGAGCACCACATTACCCCCCCCACACACACACAATGCCATAAATACCCTTATGCATTACTGCCTACACTACCTCTCCTCTCCCCTAGAAGCCCTGCCCATCATTCAAGTTTCTCTTCAGGTTCTACTTGCTTGATGTGCCTTCCCTGTGTACTCTAGCTCTCAGATATTTTTCTACCTCTGACCTCCTATGCCTGTTTTACTCATCACTGTTCATTTTCACTTCACATGTATATATGTCTTGCCTCTCCAGGAAGAATTCACTTCCCTATGATGAAAGACTGTTCTTTGAATTGTTTCTGTACCTCTCTCAGCACTTAGCTGGTTCTTATATATACTTGCCTGGATGGAACACCTTTTATTCAAACACCCTACCCTTTTTTCAAGGCTCATTTTAAATTCCATATTCTCTAAGCAATCTTTCTGAGTTCAGATTAAGACTACTTGTGTCTTGCTCTGCACTGCCATAACACTTTGCTTGTACTTTTAATATATAATTCTCTCTTCTTTGAAACATAATCAGCTGCTTATGTATTTTTCTTCTGTACTCTCATTTGGTTATAAGATCTTAGGAAGCATATTCATCTTTGTAGCTTTCATTGTATTTTTTGTTCTGCATAAGCTTGACCCTTGGCTTTACATTGAATGAGGAATGAATGAAGAAAAATTGTAATAATTGGAACTTTGTACAAAAAAAGGGACATAAAAGAAAATGTAACCAATAATTGAAAGAAGACTCAACTAAGTCTCAACTCTACCATTGACTAGGTGTGGGATCTTGGAAAGCAAAGTAACATCTTTAAACATAAATTTTATCATTCATAAAACTTTGTAGGTGTAATAAATGTTAAAAGATAACAATGTTTAACAACACAAACTCTGCCATATTTGAATCTCAATATTGCCAATTACCACTTGGGCAAGCAATCAAATTATAACAAGTTTATTTTCTCACTTGTAAAATAATTACAGTACAAAATAATAGCCTAACTCATAGTGTTATTCTGAGGATTTAATAAAATAATGTCTCTAATGATCTTAGAAAAGACTTAGAATTGAAAACTTGGTATGCCTGGTAGTATTATTACTATTACCATTATTGTTGGTATTATTATTATCTAAGATCCTTTTCAGGTTTCAAAATTAATGATTCTGTAATAATTCATTCAATGGCACCATTAATCTCTGAACCCAAACTCTTCCTGAAGACTCAGCTCAACAGTGAACTGATCATTTCTCTACCTATTAACATAAATAGATTTCCTTATGATGATATCTAATTTTTAAACTGCAAAGAGAAGCCTACAGGAAAATGAAAATGTACTTAAATATCAGGATCTGATATAAACTATTCTAGCCAAGCAAAGAGACTGACCAAATGACCACAACCATAATACTTTAAGAAGTCACGTTGATGGTAGTATAGCACCAAATATTGAATCAAACTGACTTGGGTTCAAATCTCAGCTCTACAGTTATTGCTCTGAGAACTGGGAATTTGTGTAAATTGATAAGCTCTTTGTGTTACAGTTTCTTCATCTGAAAAATGTGGTAGTAATTATTGAAAATCAAAAAAGTTGTAAGCATTAAACACACATAAAGAGTGTCTAACATATAGCAAACACTCAATATACAGGTCCAGCACAAATAATGTCTTTTTTATTATAAACCTTTTGTTACAAAATCATGAGCATGTAATTCTATAACATAACAATATCATACTCAAGCACACCATATAACATCTTAGGTAAAATGTTCAAACTGCTGTCCATATTGTGCGAGACATTCACGTACCCTACCGACTACAATCCAGCAAGCCTTACTTCTGCCAGACCCTGTATGTTGACTGTTACCATTATCCATGAAAGTACTCTGCCCACAAAGCCTTGCAGATGAAAGGCATTATCATTATTGCTTCCACCATAACCCATGCAGTATTGTTGTGTGGGAATATTAATTAGAGAAGGAAAGATATATTAGAAAAGAAGGAGAAAAGATAAATTACAAGATACAGGTTAAATTACAGATATAGAAGTTAAATTAGTAAAGTCAGAAAAATTCTTGCAAACTATGTAGGCCTTGAGGTGACGTGGAGAGAGAAAGGAAGATCTGCAGGCAGGTCTTGAGGAAGGATTAAGACAAAACAAGGAAAGAACAGTGAAATAGTTTGCATCTTTAAAATCACAGATCGAGGGAAGGAAAGAGCATGTGGAAATAAGATCAGATACACATACAGGCTCAGGCTAAGCTGCTCTGTGCCTATGCCATTGCTGGTTTTCCTGCAATAGTATGCACCTATGATACCCACGTTAGAATGATAAAATATACTTGCAAACAAAGTATGGGTGACATAATCATGGCTCTTTGAGAATTATCTAGGAAGAATACCTGAATAATTTGTGTCTCAAAGAATGATGTCATGAAAAAGAAGACTATGACCATTACAAAAGGTTAACTTGAGCCTGCTCTTATACAGCATCCTGAGGCTACTGACCCATACATAGCTCCTCCCAATTATTTTGGTTGGGATCAACATTAAGCAATAAATCCCAAGTTTTATTTCCATGCTTTCTTAACTGGCCCATCTGCCAGTGTTGATGCTTGGAAGAAAACCATAGATGTCAGGGACACATAACTGGAGGAAGGGAAATGATGTCACTCTATGTTGTTTGTCTGCCCTTCCCCAGTCCCCTCACTACAACCCATCCCCACCACCTGTCCAGGACTGGTTGCATCAAGGAGTGATGGAGAAAGGAGCTACATACACTAATCATGTATGGTTTTCTGAAAGGGTAAGAAAGCTTAACAAGAAAACCAAGGCCTCTGATAATGCATTCATCTAGTTTCTCAAAGTAGGTCACCAAAAACAAAATTTCACGTGATAAATGTGGCAAATTAATTCTAATTGAGGATAATTGTAAAACTCTTCAAATAAATTTGGGTGCTATTTACATAAGTTTTAAAGATAAAATAGATATTTTTCCATTTGCATAGGACCATTATAAACTACACCCTTTTCCTCTATCAAACCTCCTCTCTCCCTCTAATTGGTCCCCTCAGATTCCTGGGTAAACATGTGATTTCACCCACTGCTGGGGCACTTTGATGGAAAAGTTTAAAAAATCATAGGACTTTGTTTCCTTCACATTACACAGACAAATACGTTTAGATGAATGTGTTGGCACAGAATGAAAAGTTTTTCACTTCCCACACAGTTTTTTAATAAGCAACAGCTAAAAAGCCTTCCTCTACCCTGCGGCTCTTCAGTTCTGCATCTGTCACTACCTTTGTGTTACTACATTCGTAAATCTCCCTCTTTTGAAAGTCACAATCTGCCCTTCACTAAATCCACCCTCCAACAGCTTCCCTGTTGAGAATACACAAGTTTCACTACTTTGGCTTTGTGATTAGACATAAGAGAAAGTAATATCACTTGCCTGTTTCTCCCCTCAATGAGATGGAAAATTGCTGGTTTTCTCCATGTAGCCAGAGCTGCTGGTGTGGATCTGGCTGCTCTGCTTCCATCCTGCTGCTTGGCTGGGATCTTTAGCAGGAGTGGCTCCCTTTTCCTTTACAATTTCCTAGGATTTGGTCCAGAGAAATCATTCTATCAAGCTGCAGTCCATTTTGAAAGCATGTAGTCCTCTGGATTTTTCAACAAATAAAACACCAAACGGAGTCTTCCCTTTTAACTACATATTTAGATTACAGAATTTGGTGCTCTTTATATTAAAGAACATGAACTAAATCAGTATTATTAATAAACAAGTAGTAGTTAATATTTCCATATTCATATGATTTTCATCCTACTGGTGAAATTCATTGTTAACATGTTTCTCAACAACCAGTAAGTGATACAGGGAATTATTTCTTGCTCATTAAAAACAGAATAGGTAAGGAACCACAACAGGAGCAAGTCAGGAACAAGTCAACACTCTATTGAGAGAGAGCCTTACATTGGGAACTTAGCATCAGTTGGGATTACACCAAATAAAAAACAAACTTTGTCTGATTGGCTTTCAGTAGATTTTAAGGTGGCAGTGAATGAAGTCAAAGCTAGAGCAAGGTAATGGTATTAGGTAATAGAGGCCCACGTCAGGAGACAGGTGCTTCATAAGGTGGTGATAATTAAAATACACAATGCATATAAAGCTCTTAGCATAGTGCTATGTGTGATTGCTAAACAGGAGACTGGACCATAGACAGAAATCAGGATTGGACAGACCAAGAATCAAATGCAGATCCAGAGCTGGCTCTAGGTACATACAGGAAACTAGCAAGTTTTTTTTTTAATTTATGTATATTGTAATTTTATATTATAAAATGAAATACACAGATTTTCAGTGTATAAAAAGTTTTGATAAATGTATACCACCAAGCATATCAGAAAAATAAAGCATTTCTATCACCTCAAAAAATTTACATCTGCTTCCTTTCAGTCAAACCCCACCTCCATAACCATTGTTCTGATTTTTATTACTATATCTTAGTTTTGCCACTTCCTGAATTTCATATGAATAAATTTATACCATATATACCCTTTCACATTATATTGGGCATTTCACTTAACATAATGTTTTTTTAGCTTTTATTGCATGTACAATAGTTCATCATTTTTATAGCTGGGTGGTACTCCATTATACATAATGATTTGTTTATTCATACTCAAATGGGAATTTGGATCATTTCTAGTGGGCTATTATGAAAAAAGCTGCTCTAACTATTACTGTACAATTCTTTCTGTGAACATAAGATTTCATTTATTTTTGATGAATACCTTGGATGAAAACCTCTGTGTTATATGTTTTACCAGCAGTTTTACAAAGTGGTTTTATGGTTTTATACTTTTTCCAGCTACATTTAAGTGTTCAGATTGTTTTTATATATTCTTGCCAACATTGTTAATTATCAGTTTTTCTTATTTTGGCCATTTTAGTGGCCATGAGATGGTATATGATATTGAATTAATTTGCATCTGTTTATCAGTTAATGTTATTGAATTCTTCACTTATATTCACTGGCTATTGATTGATAGATCTTTTGTAAATTGTCACAGTCTCTTATTTTCATTTTCTTCTTTTTTACGATTGATTTATAAGGCTCTGAATATAAGTCCTTTGATAGTTATAGGTGGAAAATATTTTTCCAAATTGATGGCTAGTCTTTTCACTTTTTTAGTGTATGTTGATGAGTATTCATACTAAAATTATGAAATTTAAATTATCAAGTTTTAATTTCATGTTTAGTGTTTTTTATTTTGTGTCTATAAAACCTTTGTTTAGCCTAAGAACATATTTGCCAATGTATTTTCTAGAACAAGTATAGCTTTAGTTTTACATTGAATTCCTCATCCAATTTTAATCAATTATTATGTGGGTTGTGAGATAAAAAACAAGATTCATTTACACTCAGCTTGTGCCCATCATACTAGCACCAATGATGGAAAGACTTTCCTTCCCCACTGAACTGTGTTTGTTGAAATACACTTGGCCATATAATTATGAGATTTTTCTAGACTCTTCTCTTACATTGATCTTTTTGTCTACGTTTATTCCATTTCCATGGCATGTTTTCCATGGCATATTCCATGGAATGTTTATTCCATGCTACCTTAATTGCAGTAGTTTATAGTAATAATATTAGGTATTTTGAGTTTTCTAACTTTGCTCTTTTCCACTATTATTTTGGTGAGTGTCAGTTTTGTTAATTTCCATAGAGATATTTAAATCAGCTTGTCAATTTTTATTATAAAAATAGTATCAGATTTTGATAGTGATTACATTGAATCTATTATTAGTCTTCCAACCCAGGAATATGATTTTTCATTTATCTGATTGTCTTTAATTTTACTCAGCAAAGTTTTATACTTTTTAGTGTAGAGAGAACTTGCATGTATTTTGTTACATTTATTCCTAAGATGTTTTACATTTGTTGATTCTGTATTTTTTAAACTTTACATTAAAATTATTTGCTCAGAGTATATAAAAATATAATTATTTTTATTGACCTTATATCCTGAAAACTTACTAATTTTATTAAGTTAGTATAAATTTTTGCTGATGGGTTTTTTTTTTTTTTATTTGCTTGGATTGTTTTGGTAGAAGCTTTGGAAAATTTTCTGTGGGAAATCAGTAAATAGACTTAGTATTAAATCTTCCTTTCAAATCTATGTTCCATTTGTCTTCTTTATTTACTTATTACACTGGCCAAACCTGTCTATTGAACTAGCATAATGTTGAACAGAAGTGGTGTAAGCAGACAAACTATTTATCTCCACTCTCAAGCTTAAAAATGTCATGACTTTGCTATTAAGTATGTAGTTTATTGTTATTTTCTATTATCAGATTCAGAAACTCCCTTGTATTCCTAGTTCATGAATTGATATTGAAGTTAATAAAATGTTTTTTTCTGCATATTCTGAGATACTCAAATAATTTTATCATTTAATTGGTCAAGGTATGAATTATATTCATTGATTTTCTAATGTTGAACCAACCTGGAATTCCTGAGACAGACACCATTGGTAATCATGTATGATCTTTTTAAAAAACTATGGAAGGGTTTATTTTGTCATATTTAGTTAATGACTTTTGTGAAATGATCATAAGGGTATTGGTCTATAATGTTCCCATAATATCTTTATTAGGCTTTGGTTTCAATTTTCTACAGCATTTGGTATAATTTCTTCCTTCCACCAGTGAAAGTATCTGGGCCGGTGCTTTTCTTTATGGAACAGTGTTTTTTCCTATGAATTCTATTTCTTAATATTTATAGTGTTATCCTGATTTTCTAATTCTTTGTGTGTTAGTTTGATAACACATTGATTTTGAGGAATTCATTCATTTCATCAAAGTTTTCAGATTTATTCACATAACTTTATAATATTCCTTTATCAACTTTATAATATCTATGTTATTTCTAGTGATGTCTCCATTTTTATTACTGCCATTGGTAACATGATTTTTCTCCTTAAAAATTTAATATAGGGGTATATCAATTTTATTAATATTTTCAAAGAAAATTTTTTACTTTCTTGATTTGCTCTATTATTTGTCCATTTTATACTTCATTGATTTCTACTTTTACTTCTATAACTTTCTTATTTGAACTTTGCATTTAATTTCCTATTTTTTGTTTTATTAAAGAGGAAATCTAAATCATTGACCTTAAACTTTTCTCCTTTTCTGACATAACCTTTACAAGGTTATGCAACAAACCTCTAAGTTTCCCATAGAAAACTTAGCTTCATCCCAAATTTTGATATATTGTTACTATGATCTGGTCAAAATATTTTCTATTTTTTGTGTGATTTCTATTTTTACTCATGTTTTATTTAGAAGTAAATTTTTCCAAGTATTTAGGTCTTTTCTAGATGTCTTACTGTTATTAAATATTAATTTAATTCCCCTATAGCCAGAGAATATATTCTATAAGATTTTTATTTTTCAACATTTATTAAGGCTTATATTATGCCATAACACATGGTCTATCTTGATGAACATTCAATTGAATGCTGCAATTTTTAAGAATGGGTATTTTGCATTGTTGTCAATAATGTTCTATAAATGTCAAGTAGATCAAATTGGCAAATAGGTTGTTTGTATTGACTATAATCTTATAGTTTGTCTATTCATTTTTAAGCCCTACTGGGCACATATACATTTATAATTTTTATGTCTTCCTGATGAGTTGACCCATCTATTGCTATGAAATGTCCTCTATTTCTTATACTTCTTGTCCTGAGGTCTACTTTGACACATTTAAAGAGCCATTGTCATTTTTTGTGCTTAATATATCATGGCATCTGTTTCCATCCTTTTACTTTTAACCTGTCTTTCTTTCTAGATTTTAAATGTGTATTTTGTACAAAGCATATAGTTAGGTTTTGCTTTAATGTATTCTAATAATCTATTTTAATCCAAATATTTAGTTCACTTATATTTAATGTAATTATTTATGTAGTTGAATTTTGCTCTACCATTTTTCCATTTTTCTTTTTGTTTTGCTTTTTTCTCTATACCTCCTTTCCTGCCTCTTTTGTGCTAACAAATCTTTTTAATATTCTACTTTATCTTACCAATTGGCTTTTTACCTCTATCTCTTTGTATCAGTTTTACTAGTTACTCTAGAGACTGCAATATGTATCCTTAATGAGTCATAGTTTACCTAGAATTATTATACCACAAAAATGAAAGGAATCTGAAACATTATAATTACTTCCCCTAACCTTGATTCTCCATTTGTTATTACATGGGATATAAACTTTACAATATAATACAATGAGCTTTGTTTTATACAGTCAGTTGTCCTCTAAAAACAAAATGATTCTTTTATACTTTTGTATGCATTTACTACTTAGCAGTCCATATATTCTGGTTACTCTTCAGATCACATACATCTTTCACCTTTTACTTAGTAGTCCTCCTCATTGTTTCCTGTATTTGTGTCCATTCCGGAAATCCTTTACCATTTTTTATACTATAGATTTCAGCTTTTGTGTATCCAAAAGTCTCTTAAATTAGTGTTTATATTTAAAAAATGCTTTTACTGGACACAGAATGCAGAATTAATATATTTAAGCATGTAAAAATGTCATTCTGTTGGCTTCTAGCCTACATTGTTCTGATGAGAAGTCAACCATGATCAAATAGTTGTTTGCTATTTACTATGTAATCTGTCATTTTTTTCTCTCTAGCTGCTTTTAAGACTTTTTAGCAAAATGCCACATATGCCTATGAGTGGTTTCCTTTGTCTTTGCTATATTTGGAGTTTACTGAGATTCTTGATTTTATAAGGTGATGTTTTTCAACAAATTTGTGAAAATTCACTGTTTGCTTTTGTTCTGCCTCATGGGAGTTCTGACAAGGGAGCTCCCTCAAGGGAGAGCCTCTGTTTTCCTTCTGGGACTTGAATTTCAAGTAAGTGAGATTGATTACTGCCTAATCACATCTCCACAGTTAGAGAAGCACTGGCTTTTATTTTTTCTTCCAAATCTTTTTTTCTCTCTGGTTTCCACATTCAATCGTTTCTGTTGTTCTGTATTCAATTATACTGGCTCTTTCTTCATCTCTCTCCAATCAATAGTTAAGCCTGTCCAGTGATGTGTTGTATGTGTGTGTGAACTATATTTCTTTGTTTTAAATTTCTATTTGATTAGTTTTGTAAGTTATACTTCTCTAGTTGGACAGAGGAAGCTCCCTACCTGTTCAGTTAAACAGATAAAGTTCCCTAACTGTTCAATTATTATATCCTTGTTTCTCTTTAAGTTCTTAAATTATGTAAAATGGCAACTTTAAAGTCCCTGCCTTCTAATTCCAACTTCTGGGTCATCTTTGAATCTGTTTCAATGGATGGCTGTTATATTAGTATATAATAGCATCTTAGATAAAACATTTTAGGCACTCTGAATTCTATTTTCTTCTTTTAAATAATGTCTTTTATTGTAGGATGCTGTGGGATAACTGGCCTAGCCTTTTAAACTTGTGCAGACTTGGTCTGCTTTACCAAAGCCTTCTAATTGTTAGTGGGATTCAAAGTCCACATTTTTTTCATCTGAGTCTTTTCTCAGCTAATATCTCTGATATGTTCTTTCTGTTCTCTAGCTTTGGTTTTCTGCTGGACTTCTCGGAGTCTCTCAAAGGCATTTTTCAGGGTTCAGTAAAAAATTTGAGAGGAATTAAACTCATATCTGAGGGTTCCATTTTTCCAGAATTTTGTTCTTCAATTCCATGCTCTTATATACTTCCAGACTCTATCCCCTGCCAACTACCCTCAAAAAAATGTAGCTTTCTGCTTGAGTTTTAAGATCCCTGCAGGCCACACTGACTAGGATGCCCTCAGAAGATGCAGCTTCATAAATATGGACATCACTCAAAGAATTTAACTTTTATGGCCAGTTTCTACCTGCTTATGACTACTCTTCAAACTTTTAGATAATTGCGTGTGTGCTAATTTTGTTCAAATTTTGTAACTGTTACCTGCAAGAGAATTATACTGATACTCTACTCTTCCTTTGTTGACTAGCAATTTCCTATTAATATTTTTTTATTTTATGACAGCGACTAGGTGAAACAAAGAGTATTGCATTCTCTAGCACCTACCATACAGTAATCTTTATATTATCATAAAAGTTTGGAGTGGGTGAGATCAAGGGGTACTGGTTAAGAACATATTGTGACTTTCAAAATAAGGAGATGTACAAATGTAGTAACATAGAGGAGTATAGTTTGTTCTGCTGGCTTATTTTTCAAATGAGAATGTTTGAACATTAACATGTTCAAATACCTTTCCCTGCCAAGTCAACATTATCAAACAAATAGATTAAGAAGGTGGAAAAGCACTCAGGGGTATTCTAAGGTGAACCAACTAACATTCTTATGCATGAAGATTGCTAAATAACTGAAAATCATCTCTCAGGTAAATAGAGCTGGCCCCCCAACATCCATTTAGTCCATTCTGCCTGAAAATAAGGTTATTTCCTTCTCTTTAAAGTATTCAAATTCTTGCTTCCACTGATACCTTTGGTAATATTTTCTTCTCTGAGCTGGGTCAGAGATAGCAATAAAGTAGAAGAGAAAAAGAAAGCCAGATGTTTGAAATTAGAAATGAAGTTCCAGGTTAATTACCCTTGGAAAGGGTTGTGAGAATCCGAGTCAGAGCCTTGACCATCATCACATGGTGTAGGTAGGGTAGAAGGCAGGCACGTGGTGACCCAATGTCCACACTCTGTTAAAGATTAATAGATGATTTCAAAGACTAATAGCTAATGAATATTTTGGGAGTGGAGGCAAGGGATATGAATCAAACTGTTATTATGGGTAAATTTAATATCTAAAATACAGATGGTATAGTGCAGGATGTATATCACAAAGGCGTTTTTCAACAGTGGAGATAAAATTGTTCCAGACCTCCTGTTTTTAAATCTTAGAGCCACCATCCTCTAGTCGTATGATTTGGATAAAGTGGTTTAATCTACCTGTGTTGTGGCATCTGGGGTATAGTGACCAAGGACCAGGACTCAGTCTCCAGATGTCTTAATTCACAGATAGATGTGTGACTCTCCACGCAGTTTGGCCTTTTCAATTCCAATCTGCCCGTTTCAAACCCTCCTTTCTGTAGTCTTATTTCCTATTATCTTACTCTCTGCAACTTCACCTCTTATCCTCTCTGGAATTAAACTTAAATATTTCCAGTTCCTTTTAAAATCTATCTTAGATGGACTTCCAACCTAATTAATCCACCTTCTCACCAAAGGCTGCTCTCAGAAACCCATTACTCCAGTTGAAACTTTCTATATTCCAACAGATGTTTCATATTTATTTATGTAAGTAACCAGATTCTACTGCTATAAGCACTTTAACGGCACTTTATCTAAATATTCCATATTTCTACTTTGCTGAGGGCAATATCAAAAATAGTACTAAAAACACAAATAAAGGGAAATAAACACAAAAGTGTCTTTTGATAGCTTACAAAACCTGTTCAGAAGAGCAGGCACTTTTAATTAGTAATGCTACAAGACTGCAGGAGCAGCAAAATGTGATTCCTTAAAACATAATAGGATGTGCTGATTCACAGGCAGCAGCAATAAAACCTGGAATCTGCCTATCTGCAATGGCAATTCTGGCCCTTCCAATTTCATTTCTGAAAGATCAGCCTTAATAGGAAACTTTATACAGAGCTTGGACTCTGAGGGAAAAAAGTGGACGTAACTTTTCAGTTTGCAAGATAGCATAATTGTGTGATTCTTCTTTAGTGGTAAAGAACATATTCCTGTCCCCTATTCTTGAAAGCTCTTCTTGTCCATATGGAATCTTGCACATTTGTATATACGTTACCTTTGCTTAAAATCTTTTAGGTCTACCACAAATAATTTGATTTTTAAGTTAATCTTTATTGTATTTTTTCTATTACCATTTAGTTCTCTTAAAGCTCCTCCCCCCATCAATCACCACACTGTTGTCCACGAGTCCTTTTTCCTTTTTGCTCAATCCCTCCACCTCCTAACCTGCCCCCACCATAGCTGTCATCCTGCTCTCCATCTGTGAGTCTGTCCCCATTCTCCTGTTAGTTCAGTTTATTCTTTAGATCCACTTATGAGTGAAATCATACGGCATTTGTCTTTCCCTGACTAGTTTATTTCACTGAGCATAATATTCTCCAGGTACATCCATACTATTGGCAAAGGGTAAAATTTTCTTTTTTTACAGCTGAGTAGTATTCCATTGTGTAAATGCCCCATAGTTGTATTATACACTCATCTACTGATGGACACTTGGGCTGCTTCTGTATTTTAGTGATTGTAAATAACGCTACGATGAATATAGGGGTGTGTATGTTTTCTTGAATTAGCATTTTGGGTTCCTTTGGATATATTCCTAGAAGTGGGATAGCTGGGTTGAAAGGCAGTTACATTTATAATTATTTTTAGGTAACTCCATACTGCTTTTCACAGTGGCTGAATAAATTGCATTCCCACTAACAGTGCAACAGGGGTCCCCTTTCTCCACATCCTCACCAGCACCAGTAGTTTGTTGATTTATTGATGATAGCCATTATGATAAGTGTGAGATGATATCTCATTGTGGTTATAATTTGCTTTCCTCTGATCATTAGTGACATTGAGCACCTTTTCATGTCTATTGACCATCTGTATGTTCTCCTTGAAGAAGTGTCTGTTCAGGTCCTTTGCCCATTTTTCAAATAGTTGTTTGCTTTTTTGGTGTTGGTTTCTGTAAGATCTTTAAAAATTTTGGATATTAACCCCTTATCAGATGTATTAGCAAATATGATCTCCCATTCTGTGGATTGTCTTTTTATTTTGTTGATGATTTCCTTTGCTATGAAAAACCTTTTGTTTGATGTAGTCCTATTTGTTTATTTTTTCTTTTGTTTCCCTGGTCTTGGGAGATATATCTGATAAAATATTGCTATGAGTGTTACAGAGCAACAGAAAGGGTCCGTTATTGTCCGCCGCCTTATGGAAAGATGTCTCTCAAAGCCAGAGATTTGTGAAAAGGAACAGAAATGTTTATTAATGTTATACAGAGTCAAAGTAGCAACCTAATGTCTCCATTAATATATCAAAGTCCTTTAGGATACCCAGACACCCACAGTGCTTCCTATCTCCCTCTGCCCTAAGTCAGGGTACCGTACTTGCAAGGAAGA